>KV002463.1:31884-97454 GCA_001598015.1 Dorcoceras hygrometricum | reverse complement strand
TTCTCAACCTGATGAACATCATCATCACTACCTGCCCTAGACTCCTCCACAGTACGTCTAGTCATCCTACCTCTTCCTCTCCTCGGCGGCATCTAAACAATTCTAGAGGTAAGATCTCACAGCAGATAGAATAACAAGACAGATAATAGATCACATTAGTCACAGAGGCAATCAATAATCAAATCAAAACTCTGTGCCTAGACTCGAGTGTGATCAAAGGAAATCGAGTTTATCCCAGTTTAAGCTCTGATACCAAAAATGTCAGGCCCCGTGCTAATCACATAAGATTACAGCACAATTAAGCACATAATCACGGAAGCGTAAAATCGGGCTTAAAAATTTTCGAAATAAAATGGGCCTGAACTCAAAATATTCATTCAAAATATCGATACTCAAAATACGAGTTGACTCAAACTCATATAAAACAGGTAACGCAATTATCAATTAAAATACAGATCCCCAAAATACATATGACACGGGACATCCCCCGGGTTCGATACATAAATAAAATAACTGGGACTCATGGGAACGGGGATCGACCAGCTGAACCTCCACTCTGTCCAGCTTGGTTACCTGAAGATCCTGCAAGTGGGTAACGCAGACCCAAACAACACAAAAGCAGGAAAACAAATACGAGGTCAAGCCTCAGTACGAAGAGCTATCAAAACAGCTAATCATGAAACATGCTATAATCAATGCTATAAAATGCATGAGGGCTATCAAGGATCGGATAGCTAAACCAGTGTATCAACTGGCAATCATCACAGTCAGCCTCTATGCCCGCACGGTGTATCAACCCGGGAAAACATCGGTCCGTGATCTTCAGAGCCCGTCAGCCCATCACAGCTCGATGGTAGACACTCGAATCCGGTAGTCACCACTTCGATGATAGCGTTGGACTTTTCAGGCACAACTCATCAGTCGGTCAGTCACAACATGGCTTTCAATCAGGTCATCAATCAATCTGTCAATCAGGCTCAAGATGTATGTATATATGCCAATTCAATATTCAATGCACAATTCATACAATTCAATACGTGAAAACAGAATGTAAAACTCAATCAATTCACAAGCTGTATCACGTAAATCACAGAAGCATATCAGCAGATTTCACAACATCAATTACAACCATGTTCACGCTCAAAGCTGTTAAATCTGCTCAATTCGTACCTTCTACGACTGAATTCTACCTCAACAGAATTTCAAAGGCACGGCAATACCAACAGTGCAAACCAGCTTTCACCTGATATCCTCAACCACGGCAGAAGCTGTCCAGAACCTCAATTCCAACAGCTGGAACTAGCAAAATAACTATCGGGTTCCACTGTACGAAGAAATCAGCAGCTTCGCGATCTTCTCCAAGGTCGTTCAACAGCTTCAAATGGGTAACAATCGAAAGATCAAGTCACAGGGATTCCAGCGCCACCAAAATCTCTCAAATCATCGGCGGAGAACGGCGGCACTCGGCGGGAATTAAGTCACGGTGAACAGTAGCTAACGAGGGTTTGAAGATAGAGATAAGAAATATCGGGTTCAGAATAATTCTAAGTGTCGATCAACACTTCTCTTTATAAATCCCCATACAACAGCTGCTGTTCTAAAATAATCAGACGATAGGAACAGTAGATAACTCACGACTGGTATTCATGTTTCCTTCAAAAAAACCAGACGCAACAACCAGTCATTGCATTCTCAAGGAACATCCAAAACGACACCGTTCCAACTAAACAAAACGACGCCGCAGAGCTTCACCAGCTGACAACAGATATCTCTTAAAACAACCCAGACGCAAGCATAACAAACAAAACGACGTTGCATGGCCTACGTCATCGTATCTGTCAACAGATACCTCGTGACTGGATAAACAATGCAACAGATCCCTCGCTACTGGTACCAGACGCAATACCCAAAACGCAGCGTTTCCACTTAACCAAACGACATCGCTTCTCATCAGCGACTGGTTCTTCAAACCAAACACGTGTCGCTTCCTCGATCACTCTCACAATTATGCGCCTGCTGCCAGCCGCAACCATCACAAGCGCAACTACTGCCAGACGCAACACAAGACGTCACGCTCACGTCATCTCTACTGATTTCCAAAATTCACCAGACGTGAGCTACAATACTATTGATCCACGTTGACTTTCGCTACAGGAGCTTTCTACTGACAGACTTCGCCAAAATTCGCTACGTCTGCTTCTTATACTAGCGCTGCGTCTGATTAACACTTAGAGAAATACGACAACCCAAAACCCCATGACTAATCCTATGAAACTGATTAATCACAATTCGAATTTCTCAATCCTCACAGTGGATTCGTCCAAGGTTGAGGCAGTCAGAGAGTGGGCTTTACCGAGAAATGCATCTGAGATCCGCAGTTTCCTTGGCTTGACAGAATATTACCAGAAGTTCATCAAGGGCTTTTCATCTATTGCAGTGTCCTTGACTACACTTAAGAAGAAGAATGCCAGATATATTTGGAGTCCAGAGTGCCAACAGAGCTTTGATACTTTGAAACAAGCTCTCATATCAGCTCCTATATTATCTATACCATCGGGGCAAGGAGATTTTGTGATTTACACGGACTCATCGAAGCTAGGCTTGGGCGCTGTAATGATGTAGAATGACAGAGTTATCACCTACGCCTCCAGACAGTTGAAGGTGCACGAGAGGAATTATTCGACGCACGATCTTGAGCTAGCAGCAGTTGTTTTTGCACTAAAAATTTGGAGGCACTCTCTTTATGGAGAAAACTGCAAGATATTCACCGACCACAAAAGCCTGAAGTATTTAATCACGCAGAAGGAACTGAACATGAGACAGAGGAGATGGCTGGAGTAGGTGAAGGATTATGATTGATAGATCAGCTATCATCCAGGAAAAGCTAATGTTGTGGCCGATGCTTTGAGCAGGAAGACCATCGTGATAGCGCACTTTTCGGTTACTAGACCTTTTCAGCAAGAGATTTAGATCTTTGGATTAGAGGTCTATACATCTGGTAGGGCAGCGAGATTGAGTACTCTGACAGTACAGTCTACACTTCTCGATCGCATCCGTAGTGGGCAGTCTGGTGATGAGCAATTGCAGAAGTGGAGACTTAGAGATGAGGAGAAGGGCAGCAAGTTATACACTGTGGGCGATGGGGTTGTGAAGTACAGAGGCCGGTTTGGGTTCCATCAGGTGATTCATTGAGAGAGTTGATCATGTCAGAGGCTCACACAACACCTTATTCTATCCACCTTGGGAGCACAAAAATGTACAAGGACCTGCAACAGTTGTATTGGTGGTCGGGCATGAAGCGCAACATAAATCGCTTTGTGTATGAATGTTTGACTTGTCAGCAGGTCAAGGCTAAGCATCAGAGACCAGCCGGGTTATTTAAGCCACTCCCTATCCCTGAGTGGAAGTGGGAGAACTATTAGAGTAGATGCCCAACTAGCCAACTTGTGGCGTGTGGGTTCTTATTGACTCTTTGTAAAACGATCTTTATTTATGAAATTCGTATTCTTTTATGGCATTCTTTATCTTCATTATTTTATAATGTTAACAATTGTGTTGGATAAAGACCTAGAATGCACCATAGTGTATGTTAGATGTGATACTGGATATGATGGCTATCATGAAACACATCTAATAGTCACTGTGTGTTCTAAACTCGTTCCTAGTCTATTGGGCCGTCAAAATGAGGATAAGGCCGCTCGAGTTAGAGACTAGCATCTGCGATGTGAAGTACCACGTTTCATTGATAGGGAACATTGTGATGTTCTGAGCATGCAGATGGATAGTGACCTGGTGATCTATCGAACTATCCTCGTTCGAACTTTTCAAGTGGTTACCATTGGGTCATTAGGTGGCGTGATTGGGTGAGGTCCCGATGCATGTAGGAGTCGATGCTTTGTTGTCGAGGATTCACCGCTCGCCTTTGTGCATGGATATCCTATGCTATCTGAGGAGATAATAGTGTGATAAATCTCTGGCCAGAGTACTAGATGTGTTTTAGGTAAATGGGTTTACCTAGTAACACACGCGATGCCACTATTTGATCTCCGAGATGTATGCATGGTTATTGGATCTCTAGCGACTCTCGATTTATCAATGGTCGTTGATCTGATCGGGATATTTGTGTTGAAAGGACCGTACTGTACGCTAACCATGACCAACTGGTTCTTGCAGGCACTATCAGTGATACCTAGGGGATCATGGGGCGATGTTGCTAGACGCTTTACCATGATCCGATGGGTCAGTCAGAAATTGTGATTTTGGAGTCACACATGTTGTGGGCCCACAGCTAGCTGTATCCCTGAACCATTGAGGGTCACACAAGTACTGGCTTCTCAGTTCCCACACGGAAATTAAACTCAATTTGTTGAGTATAGGAGGAAGAAGGATGAAGTGCGACTTCCTAAAATTAAACAGGGTCAAAAATGTAATTTCCCTAAAGTTTGGGCTAGTTTGACTATCCTTGAAACTTGCAGGGGCCAAACTGCTATTTTGGATTAGGTGGTCCGAAAAATTATTTTCGTATCATAATACTCAGTTTTGTAAACTGTGTAGATCGGTCCGATCTGATCGTCGATCGAGATTATGATGGAGCCACGATGATGGACTTGAAACGAATGTGCACTCTGGGACTGGGCCCGACCCAGGCCCATTGGGCCGGTTCAAGCCCATAGAAAGTCTATATATGGAGGCCTTAGGGTTGCATTGGTAACACACTCCACAAACCCTAGAGCACGCCTCCCTCCCTTCTTCCACTCCTCACGGCCGCCGCCTCTCCTTACCGTCGCCGCCCGCCGCCGACACGCCGCCGCCGCCGCCTGTAGCCGCCGTCGGACTTGTTCCGACCGTCTCGACGAGGAGATTCCGTCCGTGAAATATTCTTCGCATTTTATAGTGCAGATCAACGAAGGGATCGAGATTTCAGTCGTGGATCGTATTAGGATAACGACAACCGCCTACCGTTGAAGTGCCGATTTTCTCATGAAATTGATCGGAGCCAGGCGCCTAGACGCCAGCAATGTACCAAATCTAAACATCCTATGCATGTTTAGTTGCTGTTTATACTATGTATTGACCGTTCCCGGGTCCAAAATTTTAAATATTCCGCTGCGCCCCGGGAGCGGGATCCGGATCCGCCGCTGCGCCAACAAGAACATCTCGATGAATTTTATTGTGGGGTTACCGAGGACTATTAGAGGATCGAACTCCATTTGGGTGATTGTGGACCGACTCACAAAATTAGCGCATTTCCTATCGGTGAGGACCACATTCTCTATGACGCAGTACGTTGAATTGTATATCCGAGAGATTGTCAGACTGCATGGGATCCCAGTCTCTATTGTATCAGACAGAGATGCTAGGTTCACATCAGCATTTTGGAGGAGTCTTCATGCTTCTCTAGGGACGAAGTTACAGTTCAGCACGGCGTTTCACCCCCAGACCGATGGGCAGACAGAGAGGGTGAATCAGACGCTAGAGGATTTGTTGCGTGCTTGTGCCATCGACTTTCAGGGAAGTTGGGAAAGCAAACTACCTCTAGTAGAGTTCACTTACAACAATAGCTTCCAGGCTTCAATCGGTATGGCACCTTATGAGGCACTCTACGTGAGGATGTGCAGATCATCCCTCCATTGGGATGAGGTAGGCGAGCGAACGGAGTTAGGGCCTGAGATAGTCCAACAGACAGCAGAGATAGTAATGAGGATCAGGGAGAGGATGAAGACTGCCCAGAATCGACAGAAGAGCTATGCCGACTTGAGGAGGAGAGACCTAGAGTTTGCAGTGGGAGATCATGTTTTCGTGAAGGTCGCTCCGGTGTTATGAGATTTGGGAAGAATGGTAAGCTAAAACCCCGTTACATAGGGCCTTTCGAGATCCTCGACAGAGTGGGGACCATAGCCTACCGTGTCGCCTTACCACCGAGTCTTGCATCTGTGCATAAAATTTTCCACATCTCTATGCTCTGGAGGTATGTACCACCCAACCCTTCGCATGTGTTGATCTATGAGCCACTACAGTTGACGCCGCAGTTGACCTTTGAGGAGCGAGCCGTTCGGATATTGGGCAGACAGAACCGAAAGCTACGCAACCAGACTATTCCAATGGTCAAGGTTCATTGGTTGAACCATTCAGAGGAGGAAGCCACGTGGGAAGTTGAGGCCGACATCAAGGAGTGATATCCAGACCTTTTTGGTAAGCTTTCGAATTTCGAGGAGAAATTCTTGTAAGGGGGAGAATATTGTAACGCCTAGAAATTTTCTACCCAAATCGCATGTCTTGTTATTTTATTTATTTCCTTGTTTTAAAACTATGTGATTTATTAATTATTGTTCACGAGTTTCTTTTTAGAATTTTGTATTTAGATGATGCGAGGCCGGAAATGAGACGATGAGGACACCGAAGAATGAAGATTTCTATGAAAATTTATTTCCAGCTCATTTTTAAGCACTTATATAGTTCATATAAAATTTTTAATGTTTGGCTCTTTTATTAGCAAACTCAAAATTTTTAAATAACCATGTTTTTACCATTTTAAAACAAGCCATTTTCCTTCCAAACTTTTAGCAATTTTAATATTTGGAGTAGCAACTTTAAGCGTCATATACACAACAACACACATGGGCATATTCTACACAATTATTCACACAATTATTCAATTTTTTTTCCTATATACACAACCACCAAAATGAATAAGCTAACCACCACATCTTTTTCTTTAAACATAACATGACATGGTTGAATGCATACATCACACACAACACACCACAACACATGCAAGCACTCTCAATTTCCAAGCTTTAGTTATCTTCTCTCTCCCCATATCATGTCTCCATTAGTTATAGACTTGAAGTCTTCTCTTCTTCTCTCTTGTATTTTCCTTCACTTTGTAGCTCAATTATTCTTCTTTCAAGCTTGGTGTGGTGTTCCTTGTCTTCCTCCCAGCCTGCATCATCACTTTGGTTGTAAGTTTTAACAATAAAGGCAAGTAAAAAGCTTTCCTTGATGTACTTTTCAAGTTATGTACAATTGTGTGTTGATTTATGATGATGAATTGTTAAATCTATTTTTGATGCTTATTCTACTGTTTTTAAAGATATTTATTCTACTGTTTGAAAGACAATTATTCATGAACTTTTCAGCCTAAGTCGAACTGATCGTAAGTTGTACGTCTTAGTCCTAAAAGAGATGAATTTTGAGTTGTAGAAGGGTGTTTTGGCTTTTCTAGCTTTCTTTGACCTTCAAGTTCGAAGTGCTCAGTCCTTTCATGGCTTGTCATAGCCTAGGGTCAGTACATGAAGATCTTTGGAGTCTAAGAGATGTGGTCAGAGTTTAGGTCAATAGATTTTGGGTTATAGTTGCATGTGTTGGTTAAAAATGAGTTTGAGAAGAGAAAGCCTAGCATAGATTAGGTGATGGTCCAGAAAGGTTGGGATGAAGTCTAGGGGTCATACTTGGGTTGTACTAGGGTCTGATCATGTGCTGAAGTCGAGAGGAGTGAGAGATTTGAATCCCAGCCTTTCCCAGATCCGCTTCTGCGTAAGTGCAGTGACCTTGTTGGCGTTGTTTTAGTCATTCCTTGAGTCTTTTCTGGATTCGGTTTCTTCCAGTAGCTATCCCATCGAGTTAGGGTCACGTGGGTCAAAATTTTGGGTGATCTGGTTGAGAAATGGATTTTTAATAATTTGTACAGTTTTGTCGCGCAGAGTGATTCCTCTCGGGGCATTTTCGGGAAAGTTGGGAAATTGAGTCTTAGGGGCTGTCAAAATTCATGAATGACTTTATTTGATTTTTTATGAATATTATGAACTGTTTTAAGCATTTTTAAAATTTATGAGATTTTTGAACATTTTATGAAATTTAAATGCCTAGAAAATGATTTTTAGCATGTTTGACTATTTAAAGTGCATATGTTTACTTTTAAAGTATTTATGTGCAGAATGTTCATGAGGTTATGAAATTTATTTATTTATTGAGGATTTAAGAAATTTATTTGAGGCAAGAATGAGGAAAAGTGATTTTTTGAATGATAGGACTTGATTGTGGTTTTTCTATGACGGATATGGGGTCGGGGGACGTTCCGCTTACCATATCAAAATGAAGGGTCTGGGCTTCAGATAAGTATTGAAGTGCCTTTCCAACTGACGAGTCTAGGCTTCAGATAAGTACTGGAGTGCCTTTCCAACCTAGTACTAGTCTTAGCTTGATCAAGCGACATGAGGTTGATGGACCACAGTCGAGGAACGGAATTCACGATGAAAATGTTTTAGAAAGATCATTTTATTTATGCAAAGAATTTTTAGTCATTTTGAACATGAAATGTTTTAATGCACATCTTTTAAGTCAAGAAACTATTTTAAGTAGAAATATTTCAATTCATGTGCATGTATTATTTAGTACTTGTTATAACTCAATTTTGAACTTGTTGAGTCTTTAGACTCACTATGCTTGGATGCAAATGAGGCTGAGATCGATATTGAGGGGCATAATTCCTGAGCGGATTGCAGTCGGGCTTGACACCTACTCAGCGACCTCTTGTTTCCGCTTAGCACTTTCAGTCAGTTTTAGTATATGTCGTCTTGTTTGAGAAAAATATATATATATTTCTTATGCATGAGGATTTTTATGACTTAGAAATATTTTACGTTGTCATGCCTGTTTATTTTATTGATCAAAACTTTTATTATTCTTCGTAGCATTATGATAATGACTTACTATTATTGCTTCATTTACAAATATTTTTATCAACTATCATGTGAGAGTTAGTATTTTAAATAAAAAAAATATATCTAGTATTTTATTTTCCGCACTTAAGATTCCTTTTAAAACATATAATTTAAGAAGTGAGGGACTGTTTCACTGTGTGTCTAACAACACTTCTTTTACGCCTCAGTGAGAAATGCTACAAGAATTGGTTAAATTATTTGTACTTGTTATAACTCAATTTTGTACTTGTTGAGTCTTTAGACTCACTATGCTTGGATGCAAATGAGGCTGAGATCGAGATTTAGGGGCAGAATTCCTGAGCGGATTACAGTCGGGCTTGACACCTACTCAGCGACCTCTTGTTTCCGCTTAGCACTTTCAGTCAGTTTTAGTATATGTCGTCTTGTTTGAGAAAAATATATATATATTTCTTATGCATGAGGATTTTTATGACTTAGAAATATTTTACGTTGTCTTGCATGTTTATTTTATTGATCAAAACTTTTATTATTCTTCGTAGCATTATGATAATGACTTACTATTATTGCTTCATTTACAAATATTTTTATCACCTATCATGTGAGAGTTAGTATTTTAAATAAAAAATATATATCTAGTATTTTATTTTCCGCACTTAAGATTCCTTTTAAAACATATAATTTAAGAAGTGAGGGACTGTTTCACTGTGTGTCTAACAACACTTCTTTTACGCCTCAGTGAGAAATGCTACAAGAATTGGTTAATGTCTCTGTCCAAAGACTACAAGGAAGTCGTTTTTGTTTTTGATTCACTCAGTTAATCTAATTAGCTATCTCAAATATGTGAGTGAATCATGTGTGAGAATTACAGTGTGAACTCTCTGTTTCTTTTGTATCTCACACACACGGGAAGATGCTCTCCGAGCTGGTTTCTTCAATGTCTTCCCAGATTGTGCACTCGATGATTATATCATTGAACATTTCGGCCAGTACACCAGCTCACACCTGGGTACTTGACCAGCTTGAACACCAGCTGCCACCTGGGTGTTCAAGCCTTCGACTGCTGCACAATCTCTCTGTTTTGTGCCTTACTGCACTTGTATTCTTTTTCGCTCGACAATTCCTTTTTCTTTTCGTGCACTCCTTATATGCTTGTGCTCTGCTCTTGATTTATAAATCCCCTGTGCAGATTTGTCCGTTGGACACAAAGTTGTAGCCGTTTAAAAGTCTTCTGACACTGTCGTACTTTGCGTCCTTTGTCATTTAATGGTTCTATAGGATTTCCTCACTTTAAACACGTGAGCACTGTACTTGAGAAGACAACACATCAAATCGATTTGAACACTAAAAAGTAGTCTTTGTATGGTCTTGTGTTCAAATCTCTTTGCTTGTCGTTTTGTGCAATTCTTTTCTTGACCTCAGAAGTTTTCTGCTCTGCTCGTTGAGCTGGTTTGTCCTTAACCAGCTTGTCTATGCTTTTCTTCGAGCTGGTCTGTCCGTTACACTGAGCTGGTTGCTTCTTTAACTGCAATGTTCTTGTTCTGCTTTTGCTCACTTCTCTTGAACATTGCTGGGCTCTGAGCTTGTTTTCCAGCTGGTTTCCTTCCCAGTTGGTTGCTTCTTTCACTACAGTAGTCTTCCGCCTTCACGTCATCATGGGCATCGACATTGTTCATCTCTGTCATAAGCATCCATCCGAGCCAAGATTCCTGAGCTAGTCAAAGCTCTCTTCTTCTCTTCTCATCAGCTTGACCAAAATCCCTAATCAGGTTTTCTCTTCACTGATCTGGTTTACCAGCTTGGCTCTATTGTTCTCGTCAAGAGCTTCTGTGTACTTGCTTATTCCCTTGATCCATTCAGACACCTATTCCAAACCATCAGCAAATACACGGATTTTTCACTGGTTGATTGAGCCAGTTCTTCGAGGGTACTTTAAACCTTATCCTTGAAGAACTGCAGTCTTGCACCAGTGATTATATCCCTTCTTCTTGGGATATAATACGATTGCCTTTGGGTTCCGAACTCCATATGGGGAAGAAGCGAATCCGTTCTGATTCAACCTTTCACCGGACTGAGATCCCTATGATGAACTGATTATAGTTGCGCTTAGTGGATCTGACCTGCACTTGATCACTGCGCTTGTATACGGCTCTGTACTTGAACACTGCACTTGTGCTACACTTGATCTGCACCTGAACAGTTCTGCACTTCACTGGATCTCACTGCACTTGATCACTGAACTTCTCTTGCATCAAGTTGGTGAACCAGTTTGGTGTCCTCTGCGACCTGGAAACTACTCTGTTGTACTAGCTTGGGCGTCCCCTTACTGTTCCAGTGTGGACATCTTCAACTGTACCAGCTTGGGCGTCCCCTTACTGTTCCAGTTTGGATATCTCATTGTCTTTTCCAGACAATCAACTACACATCAATCGTAAGCCGTTAGTAAGATAATAGCAGTCAAACTTAAGATTCTGATCTGGTAAAACAGATCCAACAAACTACTAGGATAATATGCAGTATTAAGTCCTATGTTTGAAGTGAGTTTGTATAAAGAGTTGCATAAATCAAAGTATTCTAGTGAAATATTTTTGGAAATATAAGAAGCAAAGGTGAAGAAGGATTGAGCCTTCGAACTTGCATAAAAAATCTCCGTTATCTCGATTCTTTCATTGACACACACTGTATACTCTCATATTTTGTCAGAATCTAATGGTAGTAAATAAAGTACCTATGAGAAAGTTAAGTAAGCGGATAAAATAACACTTGGTTATTATCCAGAAAAAATTAGAGAAGATGAAAAATTTATCCGGACAAAATATCTTATAGTATTTAATCGCATGGTATGTGAATAAAACTTTTGGCTTTATTAATTCTTCATTGCATCATTTCTCTTCGCACATGCTCAAAACGTTTTTATTAGATCACTTTTTTTTAAATTAATTTCGTATTTTTAAAAGTTATTTTCTCCTAATGGATAAGTCAAGAATCAGATATTGCCAACAATTGACAAGTTCCAACAAAAGTTTTTAAATTTTTAGGTGTTTATTCACCACTCTCTAAACATCCATGGATCCCCAACTGTTAGCACCAAAAATACAAGCCCAGAAAGAGCCCAGACCTGTAGCCAAATAGACCCGGTCCAAATTGAATAATAAAGAAGCGCCAAACCGGTTGAAAGAACGTGCAAAGTGGAAGCAGATCGTGAGGTCATGGCCGAGCGAGTGGGCAAACTCCCCTGTAACATAAAAAGAAGACGATCAACGAAGATGAACAAATATTCAACACATTCCAGCAAAATATGCACAAAATCTCTGCAAAGAGCATCACTCAAAATTTCTTAATTTCTGTTATAGTTTTCAGTATTCAATATTCAGTTCTCATCATCATTTATTTTTATAGTTTTGTCTGTAAATTCCTAAATCTTGTTGAAAATACAAGCAATGTCAGGTTTATTCCAGTCACTTTGTTTTTTCTTGGCGTTATATTAGTTTAGGAGATTAGAACCAACAATCAAATTTAGTTCTCACCATCACTTGATTTAGTAGGGGTTAGATATTTCATAATTTTACACAAATTGGTACTAAGACACCTGGCACGCCCAGAAATTTGCGCAATAACACAAACAAAATTTGGCACGCCTGGTGGGACCTAAATATGCCACCCAGAAGAAAAGAGTCGTCTGATAAAAATAAAGAAATTGACAGCATGCGATAACTTGAAGAGCTCCAAGATACAGATGAGGACCAGCAAGAAATATCTGTTCAAGGTATGGTAGATCGTATTGAAGACCACTCCCATGGCCATACTATGAAAAAAGAAACCTGCTGAACCACAGGAAGATATTCCAGAGAAGAATGTTGTTGATATGGAAGAGGCTTCCAAAGTAATGGCTGAGGGTATTTTGGCCTACGTGAAATCAGTGGTGAGCCACGCCACTCAGTCCACAAATTATGGGAATTTCCAAAGTAAAGAACTAGAACAAGGTGTGGGGAGTTGCAGAGCTGGTGAAGCTCGCCGCTCTCTCCCAACTCCCCCAAGTCAGGAAGAGAGGTACGCACCCCCTCATCGAAGAGAAGAAACTGGTTTTCAGAGAAACCCTACGATCAGGAAACAGAAATGGAAACCCAAGACCCCACCTACATCAGTTGCATAACATAATTAACCCAGTAAATCAACCTGGTTTGTATGAAGAAGGTGTCGGTATGGGCTTCCGAGCTGCGAACGCTGGCGTCAAAGCTGGAAATGGAGCTTATCAAGCTCGGGTGGAAAAATACTACAATCATCCCCTCCAACACAGGAACATGGGTATGTCGATCTGGACATGGTAAGAGAAACCGTACAGGAATTATATGGACCTGTTTTGAGGGTAATCGGTTTAAAAAGATGAAAATAGATTCAAAGTCTTCCTACCAGAAGTAGAATTCGTCAAAAATGGCGCAAAAGGGGCTGGACTTTGAATTGAGGAAGAAATTCCAGGGCATGGAGTTTAGAGACTTCTTCCAGTTATGTCCCAAAGTATCAGAGTACGAGAAGTTGTTAAAAGAGGAAACGTACAAGAAGAAGACAATGCTAGGCTCATACTATCATGCATAGAAGAGGTAGCCTTCGTGGAGCTTCGTATCAATGGATCGTGTATCTGTCCCTTACTCAGGAAGAAGTCAGGGGAATCGGAAAAGAAAAACAACACACTCCCTGCCAAGGACATGCAGTGCACTTTCGATGTCTCTAAATCTGATGATATTTTCGATTATTTGGTGAAAGAAAGGTTCATTACCTTTCTTCCGGATCACCGAGTACCTTCCAGAGAAGAAACCAAGGGACGTGACTACTGTAAGTATCATGATTCATACAACCATACTACGAAGTCATGTTGGGCTTTTAAAAATATTCTGCAGGAAAAAATCAATAAGGGACTACTGAAATTTCCAGAAAAACATGATTTCATGGCTATAGACAAAGACCAATTTCCTCCAGTAGCATTCATAAACATGAATACCACAGACTTGAGAAAATTCTTAAATGACAAACAAGAACGGCGTATGATGAACGAGAAGAATATCAGAACATGTTGGATTCCAAAAGGACATATGTTTGAAACTAGCGGAATTTATGGTAGGTCAACACCAAAACATGTTCAAAGGAGAAGTCCAAGAAATTTTGGTGGATCTACGGCCAATCGGCGGAGGAACCAATTTTATCAGGTAAACGAGGGAAACTTATTATCCAGGTGAAGTGTACCATTGGATGTCATGAGTATACCAAAATGAGGGAGATATTTCTTGAAGCTTCAACCCGAAAACGCTCGTAAAATGCATGAACACAGTAAGAAAAATGAGTCTACTGGAAAAACTCAAGGAGCGAAGGCAGCAGAGCATCAAGATAGGCCAAGGTTTGTCCTCCCACCTAGAAATGATGCTAGTGATGCTTGGAAGATGGCTCAGCACAAGAAGTTCCCTAAACCACTCACTAGAACGCAGAAAAGAAGGATGCTGAGAGAAAGAGCAGCCGCTAAATGAAAAACACAGAAAACACGGTTAGCAAATCCAAATTCTATAGAAGGACTACTGGAGACAAAATTAGTGGGGACAATGATGATCTGCTTAGTGAAGACGATACTCGAGAAAACAAAACAATTTATTTTCATGTGGGGAAATTTCATATATCAGTGTACTGAACACAGGGTGGTGAGTTTGCCAGAAAAATTTAGATTGTGGAATGTTGATGAAGAAGAGACAGTGAACCATAGTTCAGAAAGAATGGACACAAAGGAAGATGAAAATCCCGAAGGAGTTTTCGACGTTATTATAAGAGAGGAGCATCCGAGAAAGCCAAAAGAAGGTGTAATAGAGAAGCCCACACTAGAGATGGCAAAGCATATAAGACTGTAGTACGTTAAAGCTCATCTAGAAGGGAATCCAATGTTAGGAGTCCTAATCTACAATGGCTCAGCAATAAACGTGCTACCAGTAAGAATGTTAGGACATTTTGGAAAGAAGAAGAGGATCTTATACCGACAGAGGTATCGGCGTCTGCTTTCACAGGAGAATCAACTAAAACCATCGAAGTCTTCCCAGACAACGTCACTGTGGGGAGCTTGTCTTCTCTATGTCTATTTTTCGTGGTGAATTCGTCAGCTAATTTCCAAGCCTTGTTGGGAAGGGATTGGATAATGCTAATCAGTGCATTCCATCTTAGGATCAAGCGCTTACCACTAGGCCAAAAGCTATAGCTATTAGCCAATGTGCAAATTTATTTTCTTATAATATGGCAGTGCAGAGTGCACCTATTATTGCGTTAGGATTGGGCTGTTAGGCCCATGAGTCAGGGGAGGTGCGTGTCTAACTGCTGGTGCTGTCTCAATTCCCTTAGAGATCAGTCTTACCCTCCCCCTGCCGTCGGTCCTATCCCCACCAAAGATAGTATTACCCGTTAAGATCTGGCATCACACTTTTACAGCCCACATGGCCAACCAGATCAAGCGGCGTAACGTCAGCAGCTTGACGTACGAGAACTTCCCAGGAGGTCACCCATCCCAGTACTGTTCTCACCCTTGCACGCTTAACTCAACAATCCCCCCCAAGGTACGTGTCTAACTGTGTGCTGTCTCATTACCTTACGTAGATCAGTCTTACCCTTTTCCTCGTCGCCGGCCCTATCCTCAGCAGAGATAGTATAACCCGTTAAGATCCAGCATCATACTTTTACAGCCCACATGGCCAACCAGATCAAGCGGCGTAACGTCAGCAGCTTGACGTACGAGAATTTCCCAGGAGGTCACACATCTCAGTACTGTTCTCATCCTTGCACGCTTAACTCAACAAAAGCATCAACTGTTATTGTTCTGGAAGGGAGATGAAGTGGAAATATTAGAGGATGATGCGCAACCATTCCAATCCAATACAAGCAAAGTGGAAGCACGGTACTACTGGAGATTTTGGGCCTATCAAAATTTGGAGCCTGAACACAGAGAGATCAAAAGCAGTATACGTGGAAAGTTCGACTCCCAGCCAAATCCTTGAGAAAATCCTCAAGCCCACCGTCATTGTGCCTTACAGGCCAGTGATCTAGCCCATAGTGGAGGAGAGATGATTAAGCTCAGCAAAGAGGAAAAGGATGTCGCTACAGCCGCCATTCACAAACTAAGCGTGCAGCACATGTTAGATAAGTTTGAAGGATTGAGATTTGAATCATGTGGAATCGAGGTCATTAATGAAGTGGATAGTGATGAAGAGGATAAAACCCAGCTGGATGAGCTAATAATGACGCCGTCTCAAATGGAGGACGATGCACATTAGTCCAGGATCCATTGGAGGAAATAGATTTGGGGAGTCCAGATAACCCAAAGGTAATATTTATCAGTGCATTGTTGGAAGATGAGATTAAAAGAGATTTGATAGATGTGTTCAAATATTTTGAAGATTGTTTTGCCTGGACATACGAGGATATGCCAGGACTAGATCGGAGCTTAGTGGAACACAAACTCCTAATCAAAGAAGGGTTCAGACCATTCAAGAAACCTGCCGGGCGAATTTCTAAGGAGATAGAATTAAAAGTGATGGAAGAAATAGAAAAATTACTGAGAGCCAAGTTCATAAGGCCAATCAGTAACCGAATGGCTGCCAAATATTGTACCCGTAATGAAAAAGAATGACAATCAGAATATTCATTGATTTTCGTGACCTGAATTGTGCAACTCCTAAAAATGTATACTTCATGCTATCAGATATGTTAATTGATTCAGTGACTGGTCACGATTTGTTATCATTTATGGATGGATTCTTAGGGTACAACCAAATCAAAATAGCAGAAAATGACACTTCTAAAATCTCATTTAGATGCCCAGTAGCTATTGGTACATTTGAATGGCTGGTGATGCCATTCGGATTGAAGAACGCAGAAGCAACGTACCAAAGGGCAGTGAACTTAATTTTCCATGACATGATAGGTCATCATCTGGAGGTGTATATCGATGACATAGTGGTAAATTCAAAGCGAGCTGATGAGCACGTACAACATTCAAGAAAAAGCTTCCAGCGTATCAGGCAACATGAATTGAAACTAAACCCACTCAAATGTGTTTTTGGAGCAAAAGCAGGAAACTTCTTGGGGTTCTTGGTGCACCATAGAGGAGTCGAAATTGACAAAAAAATAAAGCGAAGACGATCATGGAATCCAGCCCACCACGAACCAAAAAAGGGCTACAACGTTTTCTTGGAGCGTTTATTTCCAATCCCCCGGGAATGACAAAGGAGTTCTCACAGCTACTAAGGCCAAAAGACACAGACGCATTCCAGTGGGACGCGCAACATCAAGCAGCCTTTGATAGAATAAAGGAATATCTTGCAAAACCCCAAGTCCTAGTACCCCCAGGTATGACGCTCCTCTCAAGCTATATTTCAGCCGCTCATGAATCTATTGGGTGCTTTTTAGTTCAGAATAATAAGGAAAGGCATGAGCAGACAATTTATTACTTGAGTAGGATCCTCACTCCAACGGAAATCAAGTACTCTGATATTGAAAAATTGTGCTTGACTCTATATTTTGCATGTTCCAAGTTAAGACATTATTTGATCCAGTCAACAGTTTATGTGTTAGCCAAGAGAGATCTGATCAAATATATGCTTAATAGACCGGTGTTGTTTGGTAGAATTGGGAAATGGTCTTTGGCATTTTCAGAGTTCATACTGATTTACTTTCCCCAAATAGTCAATGAAGGTCAAGCAGTGATGGATTTTGTGTCAGACCATCCCTCTCTAGAACCAAAAGAATAACATATTGAGATATCGGTAGTTGAAATCGACAATCAGCAGTGGGTCTTAAAATTCGACGGATCAAGTACTGAGGCATCAGCAGGAGCTGGTATTATGATCACCTCTCCAAAATGTGTGAAAAATGCTCTATCTATTGGTTTTAGTTTCAGATGCACTAATAATCTGGCGGAATATGAAGTGCTGGTGATCGGTTTGGAAACACTCAAGGACTTGGGAGCAAAATATGTTTTGATATCAGAAGATTCACAGCTGGTGCTGAGGCAAATGTCCGGGAATTATAAGTGTTCGAGCTTGTCATTGGCTCCTTATTATGTTGCTGCATCCCAACTAATAGATGATTTCGAAGAGGGTTCATTTGTTCATGTGCCAAGGTAGGAAAACTGGGAGGCTGACGAGTTAGCACAGATTTCTTCCAGACTTAAAATGTCCCCAGAGCTTACTCAAATAATGGTACTGATTCAGAGACGTGATCATCCGTCAATATTCCAAAGAGGCATTCAAGTTGATTCGCTCAATCTAGATGTTAATTTAGCCAGTGACTGGAGAGACGAAATAAAACAAGTACTAGAATGCCCAGACAAAGAAGCGTCATGTAGTGCAAAGATGCACGATCTTAGTTACATTCTGGTGGAAGAAAATCTATATAGGAAGGGTTTGACGACCTATTGATGAGGTGGGTTGGTTTCTCGGAATCGCTAGAGATATTGAAACAAGTCCATGAGGGAGTTCGCGGGCAACACCAGTATGAAATCAAAATGAGAAGTAAACAGATCCAGATCTGAGTTTGAATTACACAAAACTTGTTATTGTGTTTCTAATGTTTCTACTAAGTGTGCAGATGTTAGCTGGAAATACAACAAGAGAGATCTGGACAGACGAGTGTTTATCAGAAAAGGTCACAGCTGGATTAGCAACGTAGACAGAAGATAAGAGAATTGAAGATTTCAGATTCCTGATGTCATCGATAGCTGAGCAGCAGTGAGATGTATCAGATCTGATACTGTAGCAGACCAAGAGCTGAAAATAGAAAAACGCGATTTCGGAGGCCTAAACGAAGGAATTTGGCCGAAAAGCGGCTTAGGTCACGAGCGAAGCTGGTGAGTCTTGCCCGTTGGACCATTTCAGAGGGAATAACACTAGTCTCATGCGAAAATGTGAAGTCTGATCAGATTTGAAGACAAGATCAGTTGAGTCAGATGTTGAAGACAAGAGATCTGGATCCAGCTATGAACAGAAGAACGATTCAGATGTGAGGAGAAGTCTGGATCAGCTGTGAAGAAGGAATCTGGATCAAGTGCGAAGAGAGATCTGCTGTGAAGAGAGATCTGGATTCAGATGTGAAGAGAAGTCTGTTCAGCTATGAAGAGAAAGGTGAAGCAGTTGACAACAGATATGAAGATTAACTGGAGCATAGAAGTCAACTGCTGAGCCTATTCAAATGTGAACATATCAGACTTATTCAGAAGTCAACAAAATCTTATTCAGAAGTCAACAAAAGCCTATTCAGAAGTCGACAAAAGCCTGCAAACACATTTAATGAAAAAGGACACAAGGTACAACTTGTCAGAAGCTTTTACAACGGGAAGAAATTTGTGTCCAACGGATTAATTTGCACAGAGGATATTTATATAGAAGGATTGATGAAGACGATGATGTCTGCATAAAAGATTTTGAGAGAGAAGATGATGAGACGATTTCAATAGACAGGAAGAAACACAGAAAGGTGAAGCAGTCGACCACCATGGAGAAGGAGCTAATTGCAAGTGTCGACTGCTGAACCTTATCAGCTTTGATGAAGCATTTCCTTGTTGTGTGAGATTTAATATTCGAGAGTTGAGCGTTCACTGTAAAATCTCACACACACAGAGATTCACTCACACATATATATACGAGAGATGTGCGAAACAGAAAAGTGAGTGAATCAACCCAAACCAAACATCAGATCCCGTCCAAGCACGAAGACGTTAAACTCTGTGTATGTAGCTTTTCTCACTGAGGCATAAAAGAAGTGATTGAGTGAACAAAGCTTAGAGCTGGTGTAGATTCTAGGAGTTCAGATTTGGGCAGTGGATAAGTCCCAAATCTGATTGGGTCTACGGATCAAATCTTCTAGTGGATGCCTTCCAGATTTGGAAGAAGGGGAGACGTAGGATGTTATACCGAACTTCCAGAAAAAAGAGCTGAGTTATTTATTTCTTTACGCTTTCCGCATACACACATTGCATCATATTTAAAATCTGTTTAGCTTCGTTTTAAAATTAGAGTTCAGTTCTGGATACTTCAGCTTGGTATTTTAATGACAATCCAGATATGTTCTCCGTTCTCATATATGTTCAAGGACACTGAGGTATTGCACCTCAATTTTGTCTGATCAGATATCACGTCCCTTCGATTTGTTAGAGTGAGATCTGATCCTTTCCTAACAATATAGGAAGGGTTTGACGACCTATTGATGAGGTGGGTTGGTTTCCCGGAATCACTAGAGATATTGAAACAAGTCCATGAGGGAGTTCGCGGGCAACACAAATATGAAATCAAAATGAGATGGCTAATAAGAAGATATGGTTACTTCTGGCCAACCATTCTCAAAGACGCATCAGATACTCCAAAGGGTGTCAACAATGTCAGAAGCATGCTGATGTCCAGAGGGTCCTAGCAGCTGAACTACACAGTGTCGTCAAACCATGACCCTTTACAGGATGGGCAATGGATTTAATTCAAAAGATATATCCTACCTCGTCAAAAGGCCATTCATTTATTCTCGTAGCCACGGATTTCTTTACAAAATGGGTGAAAGCGGTGCCATTAAAGAAATCAGAACAGAAATATGTCATCGACTTCATAAAAGTACATAATACACTGACTTGGGATACCTGGGTCAATTACCCCTGACCAGAGGACTATGTTTACTGGGTCATCGGTACGAGGTTTGTGGAGGATTATGTGATTAAGTTGATAAATTCTTCTCCTCACTATCCACAGTCAAATGGACAAGCCGAAGCTTCCAGTAAGGTGATAATCAGAATTTTAAAGAAGATGGTGGAAGAAAATTCCCGAGATTGACCAATGCTATTATCATAAATATTGTGAGCCTATAGGACATCAAAAATAAGTGCAACTGGGTAAGTACTTTTACTCTTATTTTCGGCAACGATGCAGTGCTACCATTGAAAATTATGGTACCTTCCTTGCATATAGCAAGACAAAATGAACTTACTCCTGAAACAATAATGAGGAAATTATAATAGAGCTCGAGGGGATCGATGAGCTGCGAATGCAAGCTTATAACAGGTCGTTCTTGCAAAAGCAGAAGGTGGAAAGAATATATAATAAAATAGTCAAGAGGAAAGGTTTGATGTGAGGATTGAGATTCGATAATTAGTGATTAAGTTATAAATTCAGATTTGGGTAAGAATTGATCACGGGAGATGTGATTACCGAATTTCAGATTTTAGAACTTTGTCGAATCTGGTTAGTGGTTTTCAGATTTGACATAGAGCAGTTCAGCTTTGAGTCGCTGGTTTCTATCGAATGAGATCTGAATAGTCGAGCCTGGCACGAGAAGTGATGCGTCGTCGTTTCGCAATTTCAGATGTCTCGCTAGTGGGTGAAATCTGTTCAGGGGCATGACCAGATGTCAACGCGGGTCAACGGTGCTGTGTAGCGAGCGAATGTAGATGTGAGAGTTAGCGCAGAGATGCCACGTGTTAGTCAACGTTTCTGGGTTGACAGCTGGTGTTAGCGCTAGAATCTGATGAGGGATCTGGATGAGCGTGAGTAGCAGTGAGTGATGGGATCTGTTTCAGATGTGAGGCAGTGCGACATCGTTTTGCTTAGTTAGCGTGAACCCCTGATGCGACGCCGTGTCGTTTAGTTGTGCATGTTAGAGTTAGCGAGGCAGATTTGTGTGAGCGCTGAGGACTCAGATGTGAGTTAGCGCTGGGTTCAGATTTGAGGATTTGTGCTTTAGCACTAGGATCTGGCTATGTCAGTGATTGACTTTCACTGTAGCACTTGACTTGGGGATTTAAGTATAAGTGCTGATCGATACTTAGCATATTTTTCGACCTCGATTTCCCTTTTCTTCTTCTTTGAAACCCTCGATCGGTACTGTTCACCGAACCCTTCTACGATAGATTTCCGTCGATTTCCGCCGTTGTTTGGGGCAAGATTGGAGGCGCCGAACTCGTCTTGCTTAGATCTTTCGTTTGATACCAGTCTGGAGTTGTAGATCGACGTGTATGAGGAGCGCGGGGTAGTTGCGAGTTCGAGTAACTTCGCGATTTCCAGTCGATGTTTTTCCCCTTTCAGCTTTGAGCTTCTGGGTAAGTGTTTCCCTTACTGTTTCAAGCTTAGTTCTAGTTGTTAGAACCCGAGTTGATAGGTAGAGCCAGATTTGAGTTCTGATCGTAGACAGTAAGGTGTAGAAGTTCAGATTTAAGCTGAGTTATGAGATGTCTTTACAGATTTGAGCTCCCAGGAAATTCCTGTTGTGGTTGCCGAGACCAACGAGGAAGCAGATTGAGCAGGCTGAGGTTGTCGTGCCCTGCTGAGATCTGTTGAGGTAGAATCTGAGGTTTTAGGTATGAATTGAGCTTCTGATTACAGCTTTGGCATAAGCGTGTAGTATTTTGGAGCATGAATGGTGTTCTGTGTATTCTGTGTTTTACGTGAAACAGGTTTGGTTCATTGCTTGAATTTATGTTCTGTTTTACGTGAATTATGCATGTGAAAATCATATATGAATTTCTTGGCATACATGCATACATATTGAGCCTATTGATCGATTGAAACCTGATTGAGAGCTACGTTGTGATCGGCAGACAGATGTGGCGTGCCTGAAAGGTCCAACGCTATCATCGGAGTGGTGACCGACAGATTTGTCGTGTCTGAATACCACCAAGCTGTGATGGTTAATTGAGTGGCCAGACCTGAATATCACGGACCGATGATTTCCACTGGCTGATTGGCTGTGCGTGGTGTAGAGGCTCGCCTTTGTATTGCCAGCTGACTCGTTGTCCTAGATGACCGATCCTTTGAAAACCCTCATGCATTCATGTTTATGAGTTGTTGTTGTCTTAGTATCTTCGTACTGGGGTTTGACCTCGTATTTATTTTTCTGCTTTTGGGTTCTTGGGTCTGTGTTACCCAATGCAGGAGCCACATGAAATCTGTCAGGGCAGAGTGGATATTCAGCTAGTAGATCCCCGCTTGGTTGAGTCCCAGTGTATTTGTATTATGTATCGAACCAGGGGATGCCCTGAGTTTCTTTGTATTTTGTGGATCTGTTATTTGAGTTTAATTGTTTACCTGTCTATTGTTGGATTTTGAGTAAATCGTAGTTTGAGTATGAATATTTTGAATGATGATTTTATTGTTCAGGCCCAATACTTCGAAAATTTTTAAGCCATATTTTTATGCTTCCGCGTTTATGTGCTTAATTTTGATGCTAATCTTTGTTGGCTAGCATTGGGCCTGACATTTTGGTATCAAAGCTTAAACTGGGATAAGCTTATTTTCTTTCTATCACACTCGAGTCTAGGCACAGAGTTTAGATTTGATTTTGATTGACTCTGTGGCTTATGTGATTATGTTACATGCCTCTGTGATTTATCTACTGTTAGTCCTTACCTTGAGTGTCTTTTAGAGATGCCGTCGAGGAGAGGTAGAGGTAGGAATTCTATACGTACAGCTGAGGAGTCTAGAGCCTCGGATAGCGACGAGGGTGTTCAGCCTACGTTCACTGGCGTCGAAGGTGGTCTTTCGGCTGAAGGCTGGTTGGAGCATATGGAGGGCTTGTTCGATACTTTGGAGTACACCGCAGAGCGGAGATTGAAGTTGGCCACTTTGCAGTTGAGGGAGCTTGCTCAACGTTGGTGTAAGGGTACTTCTAGAGTGATGAGAGAGACCGGAGTCTTGGTTTCTTGGGAGAGCTTCTGTGCAGCGTTTCGACAGGAATATACCCCCGAGTAGTACTTCAATAACCACGAGAGGGAGTTTGACAACCTGAAACAATGGAATTTGAAGGTTGCTGAATATGCCAGACAGTTTTCCTCACTTCTGGCATATGTCCCTCATGTTGCTAGGCAGGAGCGAACGAAGAGGAACAAGTTTATTAAGGGATTGAAGCCAGAGCTGTTTCATTTGGTGTTGGCTGGAGCCCCATTGATGTATGCTGAGGCTGTGAATCGAGCAGTTGATATTGAGGAGAGTTTGTTGGATGCGCCGACGCAGGTTCCGATGACAGTTGGACGAGGTTACTACCCTGCGCCTGAAGGAACGCATACTTCCCAGTCTCCTCAGACTTCGCAGCAATCGAACCGTCAGAGGTTCAGGCCTCGTGGGAAGCAGTTTAAGAGAAAGTCGAATTCTAGTTCCTCTGGTTCTATGGTGGCAGTGGCTCAGGAGGAGTGTCTTTGGACAGTGCGGTGGTAAGCACATGACTTTGCAGTGCCGTGGAGTTCAGGGAACTTGCCACAACTGTGGGCAGCCTGGACACTTTCTGAGAGTGTTTCCTTCGTTGATGGGACAGTCTTCGGTTCCTTCGCAGTAAGGTTCAGCTGGTGGTTCTTCGTAGAGGCCGCAACCTCCTGCCCTAACTCAACGATCTGAATTCCAACCCTGTGAACCGTCTAGGTTTGGAGGACCTTCGAGACCTCAGTTTCTGGGACCGCAGTAGGCCCAGGTGAATGCTTTGTCGAGGGAACAAGCTGATGATATACCCAGTGGATTTATCGCAGGTACATGCTCTATTTTTTATTTTCCTGCGAGAGTCTTATTTTTTTACAGGAGCATCACACTCCTTTGTTTCTGCATGGTTTGTGCATGAGTGTGGGTTGAGAGTTACCCCACTGGGTGATATTGTATCTGTGTCTACTCCTGCTGGTGTTTGGTTGATGTCCCAAGAGATTGTGGTGGATTGTGTGATCCGATTTGAGCAGAACGTGGTAGTGGCTAACTTGATCTCTTTGGAGATGAGGGATTTTGATTGTATTTTGGGAATGGATGTGTTGTCTGAGTATAGAGCGACTGTTGATTGTTTCTATGGTGTGGTGAGATTTCGCCCGAGTCGGGAGAGAAGTGGGATTTCTACGGTGCTGACTCACGCTCGAAGATTCCACTTGTGTCCGCCATGGAGATGTTTAGTCTGTTATCGCTCGGTAACGCTGGATACATGATCTATGCGCTCGATGTTTCCCAAGAGTCGCGTTTGGAGTTGGGCGCTATCCCGATTGTCAGTGAATTCCCAGACGTGTTTCCAGATGAGATTCCTGGATTCCCTTCGAGAAGAAAGATTGATTTCAGTATAGAGTTGGTGCCAGGGACAGCCTCGATTTATAGAGCTCCGTATCGATTGGCGCCAGCTGAGTTGAAAGAACTAAAGGACCAGTTGAGAGATCTTTTGGAGAAAGGCTTCATCAGACCGAGTATGTATCCTTGGGGAGCTCCGATTTTGTTTGTGAAGAAGAAATATGGGTCTATGAGGATGTGCATTGATTTCCGACAGTTGAACAAAGCAACGATCAAGAATAAGTATCCATTGTCGATGATTGATGACTTGTTTGATCAGTTGCAAGGATCGGCCGTATTCTCGAAGATTGACTTGCGCTCTGGCTATCACCAGTGGCGAATTAGAGACGTTGATGTAGCGAAGACAGCTTTTCGGACGAGATATGGGCATTATGAGTTTCTTGTGATGCCGTTTGGGTTGACGAATGCCCCTGCTGTTTTCATGGATTTGATGAATCGCGTATTCAGCAAGTATATCGATCGATTCGTGATTGTCTTCATAGATGACATCTTGGTGTATTTGAGAAGTTTTAGAGAGCATGAGGAGCACCTGAGATTGATATTGCAGAGATTGAGAGACTCGCAGTTGTATGCCAAGTTTAGCAAGTGTGAATTTTGGCTGGATAGAGTAATCTTTTTGGGTCATGTCATCTCTGCACAAGGAATTTTTGTGGATCCTAGTAAGTTCGAAGCAGTTCTTAACTGGGAGCGACCAAGGAATGTTTCTGAGATTCGTAGTTTCCCAGGATTGGCTGGCTATTATAGGCGTTTTATCGAGAATTTCTCTTCGCTATCCAGGCCGATGACGCAGTTGACTCAGAAAGATAGGAAGTTTGTCTGGACTGACGTGTGCGAGTCGAGTTTTCAGACACTTAAGGAGAAGTTGACTACTGCTCCTGTGTTGGCTTTTACCGTCTGGATCTGGAGGTTTTGTTGTTTGCCCCGATGCTTCTCTGAGTGGCTTGGGATGTGTTCTGATGCAGAACGGGCTTGTGATTGCGTACGCGTCTCGACAGTTGAAGCCCCATGAGACGAGGTCCGTTCATGATTTGGAATTGGAAGCGATTGTTTTTGCCTTGAATATCTGGCGTCACTACCTGTATGGTGAGGAATTTGTGGTGTACACCGACCACAAGAGTCTGAAGTATATCTTTACTCAGTCAGATCTGAATATGAGACAGCGTCGATGGATGGAGTTGCTCAAGGATTTTGATTGTGAGATTAGTATCAGCCTGGGCGGATGAACTTAGTAGCCGATGCTTTGAGTAGGAAAGCCCAGCCTGCGATGCTATCATCTTTGAATATCTCAAGAGTCCACGAGCAGTTGGGTACTTTCGGTTGGAGATTCCACCCAGGTGATCAGTATTTTGTAGTTTCTTCTATTCGGGTTGAACCACAGATTGTGATGAACATCATAGAGGCACAGAGGACTGATCATTATGTTCATGAGTTGAAGATTAAGGCTCAGAATGGTCAGTCTGGTGATTTTATTGTTGCTTTTGATGGATGTTTGAGATTTCGAGGGAGATTAGTGGTTCCGAACCTAGTTGATTTGAAAGAGACTATTCTGAATGAAGCACACTGTAGTCGATATAGTGTGCATCCGGGTGAGAGAAAGATGTACCATGCTTTGAAGTCTCACTACTGGTGGGAAGGCATGCAGAGCGACATTTCTGGTTTTGTTGCTCAATGCTTGAACTGTCAACAGGTCAAGGCCGAGAGAAAGAGACCTGGTGGATTGTTGCAAAGTTTAGAAGTACCTCAATGAAATTGGGAGCAAATTGCCATGTACTTTGTGACTCATTTACCTCGATCGAGTAGGGGATGCGATGCAATTTGGGTGGTGATTGATAGACTCTCGAAGTCAGCCCTTTTCACTCCCTATGATGTGAGGTGTTCGATGAAGAAAATGGCGATACTATACATCGACCATGTGGTTAGATTGCATGGAGTGCCTGTGTCGATAGTGTCCGATAGAGATCCAAGATTCACATCTCAATTCTGGAAGAGTATGCAAGCAGCGATAGGTTCGAGATTGGCTATGAGTACAGCTTATCACCCCCAAACGGATGGCCAATCCGAGAGAACCATTCAGACTTTAGAAGACATGCTGCGAGCAATTGTGATGGATTTCAGTGGTGGCTGGCAGGATTCCTTGTCCTTGGTTGAGTTTTCTTATAACAACAGCTACCAAGTGACTATTGGATGGCTCCATTTGAAGCGTTGTATGGTCGCAAGTGTAGATCTCCAATATATTGGGAAGAATTTGGTGAGAAACAGCTTCCACCCCTGATTTCGTGCAGCATATGAGAGATCAGATTTCTTTAATTCGAAGCAGAATGAAAGCTGCACAAGATCGCTTCACTAGCTATGCAAACAGAAGACGCCGACCTCTAGAATTCGAAGTTGTGGGAAGAATTTGGTGAGAAACAGCTTCACCCCTGATTTCGTGCAGCATATGAGAGATCAGATTTCTTAATTCGAAGCAGAATGAAAGCTGCACAAGATCGCTTCACTAGCTATGCAAACAGAAGACGCCGACCTCTAGAATTCGAAGTTGGTGATAGAGTGTTCCTTAAGATTTCTCCTTTCAAGAGTGTGATGAGGTTCAGATTCAAGGGCAAGTTAGCTCCTAGATTCGTTGGTCCATTTGAAATTGTTGAGAGGATTGGACAATTTGCTTATAGATTGCAGCTGCCTGATGAATTAGCAGCGATACATGATGTTTTTCATGTGTCAATGTTGAGAAAATATGAGCCAGATCCGTCCCACGTTGAGGACTGATGAAGTTGAGCTAGATTCTGCCTTAAGTTATGTTGAATATCCAGTTCAGATTCTGGATAGGAAGGAGAAGCAGTTGAGGAATAAGATAATTTCGTTGGTGATGGTCCAATGGAGTAAGCATGGCCGAGAAGAAGCTACTTGGGAAGTGGAAGAGAAGATGAGACAAGAGTGGCCTCATCTGTTTGAGCATTGACAGTGGAGTTGAGTTGGTTAGTTTTGGTGTTTTGTTGTTTCTGCCCTGTGGTTGCCTTTGATTTCGAGGACGAAAACTCTTAAGGTGGAAAGAATGTGAGGATTGAGATTCGGTAATTAGTGATTAAGTTATAAATTCAGATTTGGGTAAGAATTGATCACGGGAGATGTGATTACCGAATTTCAGATTTGAGAATTTTGTCGAATCTGGTTAGTGGTTTTCAGATTTGACATAGAGCAGTTCAGCTTTGAGTCGCTGGTTTCTATCGAATGAGATCTGAATAGTCGAGCCTGGCACGAGAAGTGATGCGTCATCGTTTCGCAATTTCAGATGTCTCGCTAGTGGGTGAAATCTGTTCAGGGGCATGATCAGATGTCAACGTGGGTCAACGGTGCTGTGTAGCGAGCGAATGTAGATGTGAGAGTTAGCGCAGAGATGCCACGTGTTATTCAATGTTTCTGGGTTGACAGCTGGTGTTAGCGCTAGAATCTGATGAGGGATCTGGATGAGCGTGAGCAGCAGTGAGTGATGGGATCTGTTTCAGATGTGAGGCAGTGCGACATCGTTTTGCTTAGTTAGCGGGAACCCCTGATGCGACGTCGTTTCGTTTAGTTGCACGTGTTAGAGTTAGCGAGGCAGATTTGTGTGAGCGCTGAGGACTCAGATGTGAGTTAGCGCTGGGTTCATATTTGAGGATTTGTGCTTTAGCTCTAGGATCTGGATATGTCGGTGATTGAATTGTAGCACTTGACTTGGGGATTTAAGTATAAGTGCTGATCGATACTTAGAGTATTTCTCGACCCCGATTTCCCTTTTCTTCTTCTTTGAAACCCTCGATCGGTACTGTTCACCGAACCCTTCTCCGGTAGATTGTCGTCGATTTTCGCCGTTATTTGGGGCAAGATTGGAGGCGCCGAACTCGTCTTGCTTAGCTCTTTCATTTGATACCAGTCTGGATTTGTAGATCGACGCGTAGGAGGAGCGCGGGGTAGTTGCGGGTTCGAGTAACTTCGCAATTTCCAGTCAATGTTTTTCCCCTTCAAGCTTTGAGCTTCTGGGTAAGTGTTTCCCTTACTGCAAGCTTAGTTCTAGTTGTTAGAACCCGAGTTGATAGGTAGAGCCAGATTTGAGTTCTGACCGTAGACAGTAAGGTGTAGAAGTTCAGATTTTAGCTGAGTTATGAGATGTCTTGACAGATTTGAGCTCCCAGGAAATTCCTGTTGTGATTGTCGAGACCAGCTAGGGCTGAGGTTGTCGTGCCCGGTGAGATCTGTTGAGGTAGAATCTGAGGTTTGAGGTACGAATTGAGCTTCTGATTACAGCTTTGACATAAGTGTGTAGTATTTTGGAGCATGAATGGGATTCTGTGTATTCTGTATTTTATGTGAAACAGGTTTGGCTCATTGCTTGAATTCATGTTCTGTTTTACGTGAATTATGCATGTGGAAATCGGATATGAACTTCTTGGCATACATGCATACATATTGAGCCAGTTGATCGATTGAAACCTAATTAAGAGCCACGTTGTGATCGGCAGACAGACGTATCATGCCTGAAAGGTCCAACGCTATCATCGGAGTGGTGACCGACAGATTTGTCGTGTCTGAATACCACCGAGTTGTGATGGTTAATTGAGTGGCCAGACCTGAATATCACAGACCGATGATTTCCATCTGCTGGTTGGTTGTGCATGGTATAGAGGCTCGACTTTGTATTGCCAGCTGACTCGTTGGCCTAGATGACCGATCCTTTGACAACCCTCATGCATTCATGTTTTGATTTACTGCATGTTTATGAGTTGTTGTTGTCTTAGTGCTCTTCCTACTGAGGTTTGACCTCATATTTCTTTTCCTGCTTTTGGGTTCTTGGGTCTGTCCCAATACAGGAGCCGCAGGAAATCTGTCTGGACAGAGTGGAGCTTCAGCTAGTAGATCCCCGCTTGGTTGAGTTCCAGTGTATTTGTATTATGTATCGAACCAGGGGATGCCCTGAGTTTCTATGTATTTTGGGGATCTGTTATTTGAGTTTAATTGTTTACCTGTCTGTTGTTGGATTTTGAGTAAATCCTATTTTGAGTATGAATATTTTGAATGATGATTTTTATTGTGCAGGCCCAATACTTCGAAAATTTTTAAGCCCTATTTTTATGCTTCCGCCTTTATGTGCTTAATTGTGCTGTTAATCTTTGTTGGCTAGCACGGGGCCTGACATTTGAAGAAGCCGATGTTGTGTTGAAACTGGTACTCCCCATAGGAACAAAAGATAGAGAATGGGGAAAATGGTCCCCAAATTGGGAAGGACCATTTAGAATACATAGGGTGCTGGAAGGAAATGCCAATTGGTTGTCAAGCTTAGAAGGCAAACTGCACAGGAGATGTATCAATGTCAAATACCTAAAGCCATATTTCCTAAGTGCTCGAGAAGAGTACGAAAACGATATGGAGGAAAGCAAACAATGAAACTGAAAAAGAGTCGACTGTCCGGCCACTTGTTATTCTATATGGGTCATATGTTATCTGGCATTATGTAAAGAATATGTATGGGATTTATATGAACAATAGGCTCTCGGGACACTCTTGTCAAGTTTATGTATTTAAGCGATTATGAGTTTCTAGTCATGTTGATACCCTAAAAGGAAACAATTCGAAGCATTGAATAGAAGGTAACTGAAAGAAGAGTGATATTAATTCAGTTTAATATACCTTTTATGCTAAGTAGGCCAAGAATGCCACTTTTGTGAAAGGAGATCTGGTGACTATAAACAACATGTGGACGGAAATGTTTGTAGTTTCATAGACAAATGATAAGGTGGCTCATGGATTAACATTTTGTCCAAAAGTTTTACTGGGAACCGAAAGCAGTTTCTAAACCAAGTTGTTGGGTTGATGGAGTTTTAGAGGAATCTTCATCATCGGCTATAGGAAATGAAAAGGAGGCCAACATATTGGTCAAGAAATCCAACAACAAATTCAATCATATTCCAGATCATCAAAAGCCACCACTACATCAACACAGTAAACATGCCACAATATTCCTCCACAATACCACCAACAAAAGCTAAAAATGCATAGAAGTGTATGCATGCATGGGGTCTCACTGAAGTGCAATGCACACAGATGGCTACTGGGAAAAGGAGATGGGACCCGGGTGAAAATGCAGCACACAAATTTCACTTAGAAGAGATATAATAACCTTTTGTCGAGGTAGAGTTTGGTAGGTACCTTCCAAAACACATATCAAAGCAAACAAATATGAATGAGGGTATAAACTTTAATCCAAGCTGACTAGAATACTTGTAATGGGTTCCGTTACCATTCAAGATGGATATGCTTCTGTGGATTATGTAGGTTCTGGTGAGATAGAAGCTTATTCGAATAATGTGGATTCACTTGAAGTTGTTTCATCTCGTGGAGACATCGCTGAAGAGCTAGATAGCGCATCAAAATCTTTGACAATGGTTGAATTAGATTTAGCATGTTGCTCTGAAAAGCTGGTTAATTGGATATACTTATCATGCATGTGGCTTCAAGGGAAAATGATTTTGAGGCTTTTGCTTTGGAGGGTGAGCATACACGGGAAGGCTCGAATGAGAAAGCATTTCAATTTGACCTTTTATATGGCTTTTTGGACTCTGAAATGAGAGAACTGGATTTATTGATGTTGGATCTGCAAACTAATGTTGTTACTTCTGGAAAGGGCATATCGTCATTCAAGCAGCTTGGTGATGGTTTTAGGAAAATGGCAGAAAGGTTGCAAGATTGTGAGGAGTCCCTGGAGAGGTCATTTGACAGATAGCAGACATGAAAGTGCAATCTGCCAACTTCCAGAGGATCTTGTTAACTTCTTCTGAAGATGAAAACTTAAAATATGATAAGGAGTTTGGAGGCCTGGTAAATGGAGACTTCTCTAATTTGAATACAAAGATTATAATGCAGACGTCAGAGCAGCAGAGGAATATCTTGAGAATTTTGGACAAGTCCTTGGCTCGGGACATGGATTTTGAGAAGAAGCTAGCCTAGGCTAGACAAATTGTAGAAGATTTAAAATTTAGGCTTCAACAAGAAGTCATCCTTATTGAAGAAGAAGCTGAAATTATTTGGGAAAGACTGTTTGAGACAGAGATTAATTCAGATATTCTGTTGGGGATTTTTAATGAGCTAGTTGGGAGAATCCAGATGGCACAATTTGATTTAAATGGATATATGCAGAGAGAATAGATTTTGAGGCTTCGGCGCAAAGAGGCAAGAAGATGATTAAAGTTTGAAGTGAATAGAAGAGCGGGACAAGGAGACATATGCAGATTTGAGATCAGAGGAATTTCTGGCTTCTTCCTCCTGGGAGAGACTATTCAAAGTGGTAGATGGTCCTCATTAAACTTCAACAGGTGGGCTTCAAAGATTTTACTTCAACAAGTGGGTTTCATCTAGTAGGCTGAGTACTAAACCTCTTATTAAATTCAGGAAATTGGCTCGATGGGTCAATTCCTGCGGGGGGCATTTGTTTGCACAAAAAATATAAGCCTGGAGAGAGCCCAAACCTGTAGCCAAATAGACCCGGTCCAGATTGAATAAAAAAGAAGCGTCAAACCGGTTGAAAGAACATTCAAAGTGGAAGCAGATCGTGAGGTCATGACCGAGCAAGTGGACAAACACCCCTGTAACATAACAAGAAGACGATCAACGAAGATGAACAAATATTCAACACATCCAGCAAAATTTGCACAAAATCTCTGCAAAGAGCATCACTCAAAATTTCTTAATTTCTGTTATAGTTTTCAATATTCCATATTCAGTTCTCAGCATCATTTGTTTTTATAGTTTTGTCTGTAAATTCCTACATCTTGTTCAAAATACAAGCAATGTCAGGTTTATTCCAGTCTCTTTGTTTTTCTTGGCGTTATATTAGTTTAGGAGATTAGAACTAACAATCAAATTAGTTCTCACTATCGCTTGATTTAGTAGGAGTTAGATCTTTCATAATTTTACACAAATTGGTGTATATATGTCTATATATATATATATATTAAATTTTGTTATATATATTCAGACCCTCCATTAACTAATTGGCCAAATTAATTTTCCCATATAACTTGTAAATTACTTTGTATAATTTGTAGTGTCTTCTACTGATATGTCACGATTTCAGATAGTTAATGAGTGTTAGTCACGGAATTAGTTGGTGATAATCATACATGAGTGTCATTTGTGACATATGACAAAGAGCCTACGCGAACGAGATATGCGTATTTGGTTGCCAAGCGTCATTTCCTTTATTTCAAAGTTTATAGTACTTATAAACACTATAATATTGCTAAGATAAAAGTTATGACAATATTAAATTTAGGTACTCTTACATATATTGCATGCTTTCAACGTATATAATCACTATCGAACGTCGATATTATTATACTGATCATGGGATATATATAATTTGTGTTACTATGTTGCTGCGATTATTAAATTATGTGTCATTAAATTATTTGTTTATTTATAAATTTGCGATGCATTGTCAAGGTTTTAATTCGTTGCAACAATTTATGCCCGGACCGACGTGCCACTAATTTGTGATAAGTATAGATAGATGTTCATATTTTCCATGCAAGTATGAACCAAGTCAACACATTTTACAGATATAATATGTGAGTCTATATTATTAAAGACTTACACAATAGAGTTAAGAGGACCGCTAAATGCCGGATGCACAGAGTTTTCTAATTGACCTCCATTGATAAGTTATTCGGTTGAAAAAGTGAGGAGATTGAAGTGACAAGTCTTTGACGGCATTATTGGATTTCTAGGAAAAGTACTTCCATCAGAAGCACAAGTACCGAATTTTTTCATGTACAGAAGAAATTATTTTTAATGCGGCACTTCATAAGAAAAGATATATCCTTCTCCTAATGACTGCATTTATTGGGGTGAATTAGAATGAACAGGATTGTAGAGTATGTCACTTTTTAAGATGGAAAAACTTGCTAAATTATGTAAGTAATCCTGCACATGCGGAAGGAAAGTCTTCTAATGAAAACTCCAGGAAAGATTTTTTTGGTAATTTTCATAACGATATTCACGTCATTTAAGACGTTCGAAAATTTGCATTGGCGTCTAAGAAACGGGCTTCAAGGTATCCAGCTGATTCACAATCATGGGAGACATTTGATGAGCGACGCCCTTAATTTTGATCAGATCCTAGAAACGTACGTTTAGGACTCACCACCAGTGGTTCCAATCAATACAAATACGTCAAAACAGTACATGGCCCGTTGTTCTGAGGCCTTATTTATAAGTTGCCACCTTGGACTCTATGAACCCTTATTCGATTATTTTATCCACCTTGATTCCAGGTCCAAAAGCACCTGGATATGAAATTGATGTGTTTCTACGTCCTTTATGGGTAAATAAAAGAACTTATGGGAAAATGAGATTGTCACTAATGATACATGCAATAAAGAAATGTTTCAAATGCGACGTGTATTGCTTTGAACTATTAGTGACTTTACAGGTTTGGGATGTTTTACTGGATGGAATACATATGTGAAGAATGTTTGTCCAACATGTGCCAATAAGATAAATGCATTATACTTGAATAATGAGGTCGTTTAGAGGGCATCATGGGTTCTTACCTAGAGATGCAAAGTTCCAAACAATGACAAGTTATGGCGAGCCAGAGCAAAGTGAAATAGGTTTGAGTAAAATATCGAAACCATCGGTCCGAGCAAGGTTGGTTCCACTGAACAAATGTGGAGGAAATGAAGTACTTTTTCTCATTCTTCCTTACTGATAATTTAATTCAAATAGACAAAGTATCAGATGCATATTGAAAAAAAAATTTGTCACTTTTAGATGATTCAGCTAAAGAGAAGACAATGCAGCTGCATACAGATATTTGAAATTACTGAGTATGATGATACAGTTATGGCTATGACAACAGCTAGATGGCACTGAATATTTGTCACCTGCTTGCTATTATATGAGCAAATTGGAAAATAAAGGTTATTTTGTTCAATGTTGAAAGATAATCATGTTCCTAATTATGCCATCTGATATTATTAAGTGCGTAGATGTTGGTCGTTGTAGAAATATGGGTCTAAAAAGCCATGCTTGCCATGTCATAGTGGAACTATATCTTCCACTAGCTCCGTCGCGTATTATCCAAAGAAGTGATTTCACCACTTATTCTTTTATGTGAGTATTTCAGAGCAGCGTGTGCGAAGTCCATATGAGAAGATGAATTATGGAAGGCTGAAGAAGGAGTTGTATTGGTTCTTAAACCATTGGTTTTTAACAGTAATGGTGCATTTGGTTGTGAGTTTGGCATAGGAAGCAAGAGTGGACGGGCCTGTACATTGTCGATGGATGTATACAATAGAAATCTCCTTGGAAAACTTAGAAATTTGTTATAGAAATCTCTTTGGAAAACTTAAAAGTTTGTAGAAACAAAGTACGACCCAAGGCCTACATTGTAGAGTCATACTTGGTAGATGAATATGTGTGTCCTATTCTCATTATCTTGAGGGTAAAAACTTGTTTATTAATAAGTGTGTAAGCCACAAGAATCACCAAATAATTAGTATCCTTTACTAACATTGTCTCCACAAGTTGAACGAAAAAGCGACAAGTAGTTACTTTGGACAACAGATTTCAAAATCAAGCACATATATCTATCATTTCTAATTGCACAGTTCTACAACCATATATTGAGTAAGTAATTATACTTACTGTTTTATCAATAAAAATTATTCTAAACATCTGTTATGATTGAACATAAATTAGAAAAGAACATAGATAAAGTCGTCGTCCAACTACGAGCCATTGGATGATATGGTTTGAATGAAATTTCCTGAATAGTTTGTTAAGTGGGTAAGTACTATATGGTAGATTGGTTATTCGTTATGGACTGATTATATTTTAAAATATTAATATCTCATCAACTATAACTTATGTGTATATTAACTATAAGTGCGCTTGCAAGGGGTCCGAATCCTGCAGCACTTAGTTAATATGGGTTCAATGTGAACGGTTTTGCATTCACACTAAGGAATATGAACGAAAAAAAGTACAGAATAGTGGGGTGATGGTGCAATCGGTGCATGGCAACGATGACCATGAGTCAATTTATTATGGTCGGTTTAATCGATGTTATCTCACTTGATTATGGTGGTCATGAACGAATAGTTCTTGGCCAATGTGGTTGGGTTAATACTGAAATTAAATTTATCCTTTAGGGTTTACAATTTTTCACGTATAATACATGCTGGAAAACATGAAGAGAATGAATCACATTGAAGTATAATATTTGCACATCATTAACGTCAAAGTATATATGACTTTTTATCAAATGGAATGCTTTATCTTCTTTTATCTTTATATTCGTTCTATTTGAATATTTATTTGTCATGTATATTTACCATTTAGTGACTATTGCAATTTTATATTGTTATTCTCAGATACGTATGAAAAATGATATAATTCAGAAGTTGATTCAGAATATCAGAAGGAGATGAAGACATACAATCACATTTCTTAGTCAGAGATGCCCAAAATAATGCACGACAGTCACAACGAGACGAGGACTTTAGTGAGTAAGGTCAGAAATTTTTTTTTAACACACATATATAATAGTATAATATTGTTTAAGTTTAAAGCACGAGATAGAAATCAGGATTTTACAATATATTAAGGTGACGATAAGGTGATGCCTCCGTCTCAGATGAAACCGGACATATGTGAGAGGACTGTAATGAAGGATGTTCATAAATTACATCAACATGATTTGCTGCATATAACATTCAATCAAAGAGGCCAGCCCTATGGGAATTTGAAGCCTGTGTTGGCAAATTATTTGTGCACCATAGCTGGAATGGAGCTTTATTGCCTCTTGAATTTTTAAACCGGGGAAATACCAAAGAAAAGGTTGGACATTGCATGGAAATTTGTTATCTAAGTTGAGAAGTGCTTTGTACACACCAATTTAAACATTAACTTACTTAATTTTAGGTTATATGCACAATTAATAATCTCCTATCAGAACCAAAATTTTGTGATGCGAATGACTGGGGTTGTACAGAGGTGGACCGTCTTAAGGTATTTATCGAGGCAATAACAATTATGACAAAAATAAAATATCAAAATAGTAAAATAAAAATAATCAACAAACACACAAGGATTTTATGTAATTGATAAAAAATACAGGATACATCCACATAGCTACTATAAATTTTTATTATAGGGAGAATTTATTAAGTGTGTACAAACACTCAATCTCTCACAGAATATAACCAAGAAAATAAAATTATCTAACTCACATGACAAAATACACTCAATAGTCTTTTCTTATTATTGCTAGAATGAGCTTATGATCGATGATTTGAAATTTATAATTGAGCTCAATTTATAAAGCTCTTCATGCGGTTAGTTCAATCGTCCAACAAATTCCTTTCACCAAATTTGTATTTAATTTCCCGACAATGCATTTATTGTCAACAATGTCTCACTTGAAGACTTGATCTTAATCATGTCTTCACATGATCAATACAGTAGCTCATACATCTCTTCTATACTAGGAGTCCAACTGATGTTAAACATAACTTCAGTTTGTTAATAACCACAGTTTTTGTAAGCATGTTATGTTAGATTCTTAATTTTATCAATCTTCTCAAGCATCAAGATTATCCAATACTGATCTTATGAATACCAAACCTATATATTTTTTGTGTTATCATTATAAACAGGATTCTTTGGCAAATGAACAGCACTGTGACTATCATAGTGTGTTGTGCTTTACTCAAACTTTGACTCAATTCCTCAAGAAATTATTGTAACCAAATCATTTCTTTGCTAGCTTCCATCATTGCAACGTACTCAGCCTCAGTTGTCAAAAGTGCAACAATCTTTTGTAATTTATAACCAGCTTACAAATGTACCACCTAATGTGAAAACATACCAAGCAGTATTTTTTCTATCATCTACGTCACCACTCATATTAGCTTCGACAAGTTCATGTAAGTCCTGATTTGACTGCCTGAAGTTAGAGATAAAATAGTGTACCTTTCAAGTACCTAAGAATCTACTTAACTGCTTCCCTATATTGTTTTCCTAGATTGCTCATAAACCTACTCATAACTCCCAAGTCATGTGTTATGTCCGGTCTTGTACACACCATTATATACATGAGGTTTCCGATAGCAGAAGTATAAGGAACCTTGTTCATATAAACTTACTCTTATTCCGTCGAGGGTTATTGTGCTTTGTTAGTTTGAAGTGACTAGTCAAAGGATTACCCATAGGTTTAGCTTCTTCATAGGTCACGGTTCACTATTATCTATCAGCAATATATAATGAAGAGTAGAGGAATATGTCTCAGGTGGTATAATTGTTATCGAAATTCAACAAACCGGATTTTGTCTGTCACCATTTTATGGCTCATTCATAGAAATATCTATCAATCGTACTTCATTTGTCCTCTCGACTTCATGACATTCAACTTCAGCTCCAATTTCTGACTTGCCCTTGTGTTTACCTACTCATTGAGGACTCCGTCCCTACTCCAACTCCAAATGATCTTCCTATTATGATCGTCCCGTAAAAATATAATCAAAATCTTTATCTCCATAATCAAAATATTTGTGGTTGTAAAATATAAATGTGTTGCATATACAATATATACAATTCTCCCCTACGATGGATATCCTTACGGCATACTCGGAAGGAAAATCCGATATTTAAATTTTAATAAAATTCACGCATGAACCACTCAAATAAATAAATAAATAAGTGCCATTCACAATCATTTCTAAGATATCCACAACCGCGCATATCAATGAAATCAAACAGTTAAAAAAATATAAATTTAGTCTACAGACATGCAAAATCCAAATAAAAATTGAAAACTCTAGTTTTCCAAATAAAAATTGAACTTTGGAGGCAAGCAAGAAGAAATATAAGTGGAAAATGATGATGCCAAGAGGGAATATGTGAATCAATATTTTCACAATCGGATCGGTTCGGTGATTGAACCCTCTAACTTTATAAAAAGCGAATCGTCTAACTTATAAAAAGATCCACCAGTGCAATCGGATGGTCGGATCGAAATACTTATATTCATAAATTATCAATATAATATTACGAATATTATATTTTATGTTTTTAAAAAAGTTAAAAATATATATATATAGACATATATATTTATTAGTCTAACTATAAGTAAAAATGTAAATATATAACAAAATATCAGTTTTAAGAATTAAAAATATAAGAAAATGAAATCTTCATAAGAACAAAATAATATTGAAAATCGGTTGACCGATTCAAAATGTTGTTAACTGGTCAAATCCGTCAAATAATTTATTAATGGTAATAGTGATCGATTATCGATCAAACCCTATCAAATCGGGCTGCCTGGTCCAATTTTAAAACATTAATATTAACTGTGATTTTGCCCATCACTTTCTTTGAAAAAACCGTTTATAGAAAACGCCGCTAATCTCACAAATATATTTCGGAAAGTGGGCAGGAGCAAGTTTATATTTCAGAAAGTGGACTGGACCAAGTTTTTGGCTAATTAAAAAGGTAATGTTAAATATAAATTGAACTAGTAAGGCTAAGATGGAGCACACCGCAGCCTTGCGGTGGATCCACCCCCTGCCTCCAATTTAGGTTGGACCAGGAAACACATTTAGCATTAAATACATTTTTATTCGTATAAACGCACAGTAAAAAAGTCCACAAATTACTACATTCATCTAAATTAAAACTCATTATCCACCTCTAACTTTCTTTTAGAATTGGACTCACCCCAAAACCAATGACTGGCGTTAGACCCACTGAAATTGGGTGGATTTATTATCATCGAGTTTAAATCTGACAAATTTCCATTCCTATAATCACATTCAGTCATTCTGAGGTGAAATCTGAATTTTACATCAGATATATATATCTTATGTTAGTTAAAATTTACTTGCAAAATATTTCTTTTTAGATGGTTTGGTTTTAATACAGCTGGAACATAAGACATCGTTCCAAAAATTGTGAAACCAGATGGACGATAGCGAAATGGATTAGCTAATTTGAAGCAAGATTTTCCAGAAGAAACAGGAATTCAGGTTACTCTCGGATCAAAAAATTCTCAAATTTTATGGAAAAATCACGTAAGTTTTATTTGCATTCTTCATATAAAGTCATTCAAAATACAAAGAGTTTCACTCTTATCCGCAAAGTTAGCATGTTGGCGTTTCCTATGTACTACTGCTTCCTATATGACAAAACCCAAAGATTTCAAATGCCGAGCAGATAAAGACAATGATTCAACAGTTGAATTTCTTTCCAAGGATGAAATCTCTTATGAAAAGTGGAACATAATACATTACTGCCATTATCGTAGATTGATGGCCGAATGAGAGCCAAACTCGTGGCTTCCCCTTCAGCACTGCATCAACTGTTCTCTTGGCAAATTCCTCTGACGAGGTTGTGTTTGAACTTTGTGAAACGAGGGCTCTTGCTCGAATTGCTTCTTCAAACCGCTTGTACAGCTTCCATTCTGGCATCCGATCATAGACTGCTATAGCTGAGTTTCCTATATTCGATCTCACACCTCCAGGTACGATAGTAATCACATCAATGCCAAATGTTCGGAGTTCCAATCTACATATATACAACCAAGGTTATGTGATGCATGCACATGCCAAAGGTTATGCAGCAAATTAAGTATTAAATATCACTGATTTCTACTGGCAAAACTTTCGAATGACAATTGCCATTGCAAAGTGAAGGCATCGCATCGCCCGTTCACGTTTACTAAATTTCATGGAAGCGAAGTAGAAAACCACAACATGAGGAATACACGGAGAATATATAGGTCAGTGCTATGGTCAATCTGATCCTGGAAAAAGATTGTTTACTTATTTTGAAAAAGAGAACGAAGTTTAAATGGACAGTCAATATCATGTGAAAGGAGACTCAGAATAAATTAGGAGCACCTCAAAGAGTCGGAGAGTGCATGTATGGCAGCTTTTGATGAAGTGTATACACCTCCCCATGGTGGCGGGGCCAAAACAGTGACACTTCCAAAGTTCACAATTTTACCCTTCTTCCTAGATGCCATGTGAGGAACTACAGCTTGAATCAACCTCAACGAACCTACATATAGGAACAGTGAAGTTTATTGAAATAATCAGTAACACATCAAGAAACTAAATTGTTCAATCGATTTGAACAATTAGGTAGGTAATCAGCATTAATATCTTTACCAAGATGATGATGATGAAATTTTATGTGTTATTAACTTAAAGGTCGTACACAACGTAGTTCCAAAAATATGTCAGTTTTGAAACTAAGGGATGGAAATCAAATGATAGTCCATGACCAATAACACTAAATTAATATAATTATAATAAATGCCAAGATAGGAAGAAGAATGATTTGAATGACCAATACTTGGAAAATGGAAGTACTATAGAACATTCAGACAATTATGGAATTGCTTTGAATCTTGATGATTAAAACCACTGCTTCTGGTAATGCTAAATAAATTCAAAAGTTTGCAAATCTCAAGTCATACATGGATCGTATAGATAAGGTTTCTATAAGCTTCAAACAATCCTCTTATTAGCACGCTGGTCATCCGACACAACACTTAGATGATGACACAAATGGTAGCTTCCTGGGCAAAAGAGTTTCTTCCTCAAGACTAGAGCGTCCACTCAGCACTTCTTCTTGAGGAATATAGTTTTTAATCTGCTTAATGTCACAACAAATTCCATTTCAATTTTAACAAGAAGAAACTTGCCAAGCACATTTAAATGAAACTACCTAAATATTAAATCTTGTCATCAAATGAAGACCTAACAAGGATATAGCCGCAGAAGTGACTATATTTATCTGGGTTTTACATGAAACAAAACTTAATATGAAAACACACAAAACTTAATATTCTACGCTGTTGCTTCATTTACTGCTGCTCGAATGCAATTTCATTAGACAGTGAAAATTCGACACCAGAATCAAGAACTTCACAAAAACAAAGCCAAGAAACATAGAGTTAACACTTAAAACACTTTAGCAACTAGTACAGTAAGTAACGAGCTTCCAATCAAATCTTTAACAGAAAGGAGACAGGGAACTCCATCGCAAATGCGCAATTTAAATTCACAATCTACTTAAAGAAATTTCAGTTACCAAAAACATTTGTATTGAAGGTTTGCTCAATTGTGGATAAAGGGACCTCAGCAAGTGGCCCGACACACAGCATCCCGGCATTGTTCACAAGGATATCGACACGCCCGAATTTCTCGATAACCACGGAGACCGCGCGGTGCACACTCTCATCGGACGTCACGTCCAGGTCTTGGAGGAAGAATCTGGGATCGCTCTGCAGATCAGACATGGAGGCTAGCGACCGAGCAGTGGCTACGACCTGGCAGTCTCGGGCAGCGAACTCGAGGGCCAGCGCGTGGCCAATGCCCCCAGACGAACACCCCGTGATGATCGCTACTTGCTTCTCACACAGACCCATCAATCCAAAGCCTGAATCAATCGAGTTGCTTGATCTTTGAATACTAAACTGGTTGGTAAAATGAAGGAGGGTTTATATAGGCATTATTGCAGAGTTAAGATTGGACTGTTGAGAACAATAATTTTAGGGTTGGCCGTTCACCAAATCATCATCAATGGGGACTCGAAGATACTGTCGAGGCTGCCGGTGTGCGTTAATCTTCGAATATGGTTGTCGGAATCAGAATAGCATTTAACAATTTTATTTTAAAAACATAAATAAAAATAAAATTTATTTTTCAAGGAAAAGAAAAACCAATTATTATAAAAATTTAGTAGGACATTATTATTTTGGGGAAAACAAAACGACAAATTATTCCAAACATTTAGGAGGTATATGGTGTCATGCAACCATCTCACATATCCATACATGTGAGATTAAAAAGGTCATGTGAGATTAAAAAGGTGACGTGAGATTAAAGTAAATCTGAAGCCGACAGGAGATTGGTCCATTAAATCAAATATCGCAGAAAAATTGACAATTTCTCAATTATTTAACACGAGTAGCTATGATACAACTGTTTGGAAACATTAACGAAAGCTGTCCGATCGTTTGCGATCTGATTGCGAGCAGACAGATTACGAGTTGTTTGCAAGCATTCAGGCTACGAGTTGTATCAGATGGCAAGCTGTGACTGGTCGCAAGTTGAGTTGACAGCCGCGAGCTGCGTGGACCGTCGCGAGCTTTGTTGACCGCAGGGAGCTAAGTTCATTATCGCGAGCAGAGTTGACCATCGCAAGCTGTGACGACCTACACTGAGAGGAGGGTCAGCGTGCTGATCAGCGCGATCTAGTCCGAAGCCCCGAGCTGATCTGGGCAGGCGAACTGATCTGCATACTCGAAACTGGATCGAACCGGTTATTCTGAAATAGTACACCGCTTCATGCCTGGAACGCTGCGAGCTGTTCGGGATGGTTGCGTCCGATGGGAACGCTGCAACCATTTGGGATGGCATGCGATGGCTCCGAAGCAGTGCAACTATTCGAAACAGTGTAACTATTCGAAGCAGTGCAACTGTTCGAAGTAGTGCAACTGTTCGAAATGGCGTATCTTTGAAAGCATGCGTCCTTTCAAGGCAACCGATCAACCCTTACAATACAGACAGTTTAGGCATCTGAGATTAAATTCATTCTGCATTCTCTTGTTGCCTTCTGCACTATATTTGCCCTTTTTTCCCTGCGTACATGTAACGTTCCAAAATCCATAGGACTACAATTGTTAGCCTTTTTCTTTTGAAGGGCTGTTTTTGCTATACATGCATCCAGCTATAGATCGAGCTGGTTTCGTTTACCTAAGCTGATTTCTCTTTTCTAGCTTAGAAGCACGGCCCAGAAGATTTCTGGAAGGATTTCGTCCCTAGCACAATCCCGAGCTGGTACTTATTTTATATAAAATGTGGTGGATGTGAGTTCAGCTTTCAATAAAAAATCTTAGTAGTGAATTTCAAAGTTTAAAATGGTAGTAGGAAGCTTTTGACAAATTTTGTGAGTTGGTAAGGTAACCCATGCCTTCTCACGTACTATTTACCTACTACCAATCATGTTTCTTACAAATGATATTTCAAGGGTTACATAGCTCACTTTCACAAAAGTAAAACCTCAAGTTCTCAAAAATACTTAGAAGCTCAACAGCTTGTGCTTGTGGTGACATCCAGCCGAGATCATTTGTTCTTCGTGATTCAGCTCAGGCAAGTAAAGCTGATTCATTGCTGCATCTGGAAAACATATATTTTTCTTTGTTCCTGTTTTTTACTTGCCTGACGCATGTGTAAGTTTCAGTCCAGTTCAGTTTATGTTTAAGTTTCAGTTAAAGGTTTTAAAGCATGAAAGTTATGGGTGCACAACAGTTATGTTTACAATTTGAGAAAACTCATCAATTTGTTTTTCAGCAAGAAAAGAGATTGTATTTTCAAAAGCACTGGGCTGTACAGATTCGAGTTTACGTATGAACCATAGAAAGATTCTTATTCTAGTGTGTTGTAGAGTTTTGGATATGGCTCTGAACGGATAGGCGGTGCTGGTCGGATTTAGGTTCCAATTAGATAGGTTGAGCTGGTCTATTTAGGGATTGTCCAAGCTGGTGCAGTACCCTCCTGCTGAGCTGTTTTATCCCATGCTAGTACAGTACCCTCCCGCTGAGCTGGTCCGTTCCAAGATGGAACAATACTTTCATATTTTCTAAGCTGATCCAGTTTACCTTTCTAGCCTGATTTGGATGTGTTACTAAGCTGAATTGAATATCTAGAACTATATTGAAATCATTTAGCCTTTTCTACTCGAGCTAACTACCCAGTCGCGAGCTGATCCAACTTGCATCCGTGCTGGACTACATTGTATCAAGTTCAGTTCTTTACTTTCATTGAACAAATTTCACAGAACAATTCCAAGAACAGACATCGATAATCCAATACTTCTTATTGAGATCATTGTTAACTCCTTGACATTCTGTTCTTCAGTTAGTCACGCGAGCTGGTTTTCAGTTACCCCAGCTCGCAGCCCAGCTGTAAGCTCAGTGAGGTTTTAAAAGTTAAACGAGTTTTAAAGAAGTGAACCCGACCAGGTTAAGTGATCAACCTCCGATCAAGAGCATTACAAGTTATTTCATCCAGCTTAAAGGAAGTAATTTCAGTTTAAGGATTTATGGCATAGATGACCCGGTCACAGGAAAGGGACCAAGATTATGGTTAGTAAACTATAACCTTTCACAGTTAAGTTGGGATAGATTTCCCCAGGTTTCTGAATTCAGATGTTAGTTTGATCAAGCATCAGGTCCAACAGAGAGCTTATAGGCCATAAGTCACAAAGATAATCAATAGCGGTCTGGGTTGATGTCTCGATCTGATTTTTACGAGAAAGATTTGAACTTGAGTTGATTTTATTTAAAATTATGTCTTGAGATTATGTACAGTTATGCCTGCATTACATGATCTTGTTATTCTTAGTTTTACTTGCTGAGCCCCTAGGCTCATTAGTTTTCCTGGTGCAGGTGAGGCAGCTCAGTGGCAGACGGGAGGTGCGAGCTGATCAGCTTGGGGGCCTGTGTGTTTGTTGAAGGCCGGTGTTTCCATGTTGTTGTTTTTGATCTTTCATAGTTGTATATCTATTACAACAATAGAGAGTTCATATAGAGTTCAAGATGTTGTAATATCCTGGTGTATTCGAACGAAATTTTTGTATCCCCAGCTGATCTTAATGTGATTCATACTTGTTGTTCAGTAATTCGAGCTATGAAAGGAAATACAACTTCCAAATATTACTTTTTAGTTCTTCCTTTTTCCACTTTAATCTATTTACTCCAATCTGATGACTCCCTCGGGTCTAGGCATCACAACTTGGTATCAGAGCATGGTTCTAGAGATAAACACACATTTCCTAGTCTGGAAAAATTCTCATCAACCGCATCTCCTGAAGTGTGAGTTTTATTGTTATGTTATAGATTCATTCTCCTTTGAGTTTCTGATGTTCTTTTGTGGTGGATTGTAGGCTATAGATCAAGATGTCAGGTAGAGGAAGGGGTAGGAGAAGCAACCATGTAGAGGAACCCAGCCCAGACAACAACAACACTCTTGTTTTAGCTGGGATGACCCAACTACTAGAACAGCTGGTAGCAGCTGGTAGAACAGTCAAGCAGAGGTAATGACCAATCTCCCAATAGAGGGCCCAGACATGATGACCCCCAGGAGAGGTTTCGACGACAGAGACCGAGAGTATTTAGTGGTACAACCGATCCGCTTGCTGCTGAAATTTGGATCAAGTCCATGGAGGTTATATTTGAGTATCTCCAGATGCCAGATTTGGACATGCCCAGGTGTGCCGTCTATATGTTGAGAGATGATGCTATGATTTGGTGGGAAGGAGTAAAGTTGTCAGTGGACTTGGCTAATATCTCATGGGAGGAGTTCAAGAGAGTGTTCTTTGAGCAATATTTCACCGTAGATAAGAGGTCTGAGCTGAAGAGGGAGTCCTTGACGTTGAAGCAGGGGAGCATGATAGTTCAAGAGTATGTTCGCAAGTTTGAGAGGGGGTGCTACTTTTTGCTTCTAATTGTAAGGGATCCCAAAGAGAAATTGCGAGATTTCATTGAGGGATTGAGTCCTACACTCAAGCTCAATGTTAGGCTAGTTGAGCCTAAAGCTTACAGGGTAGCTGTGGACAAGACCCTCCGAGTTGAGCAAGACTGGAAGGAGGTTACTGAGGAGCGGAATCAAAAGAGGCAGGACTTCCAACAGAAAGATCAAAGGCCTTTCAAGAAACAAGACAAGAATCAACAAAAGCCACAAGAGCAGAAACCTATACCAGCCCAACCCATCAGTGCAGTTCCCACCAGCGCCAATCGGCCAGTTTGCCCCAAGTGTCAAAATAACCATTCTGGTCAAGCGCAGTGATCGAGTGCAGATCCGATCACAAGCAGAGTACAATATACCTCGCTGAACGACAAACTGAAGGACCAGCTGGGAGGTCAGCTAGGACATGAGAGTTGTTCTAATGAGAAGATAGATTGGCTCGAGGTGACCCCCGAGGACGAGGAAGAATCTGCATGCTGGGGGCATTCGGTCAGTCTTCACAAAACCAAGCTGGCATACCCAAGAAGACCAGCTCGGAGAACAGCTCAAATGAAGAATTTGCTCAGATATAGGGAGCAGAATAGAAACCAGCTGGTTAAGGACAAACCAACTGGACAAGCTGATCAAGAGCTGATTCAGGAAGAAGGGACTCTATCTAGCAAAGTCATGAAATTTGCTAGATAGAAAACTCGAAGATCTGAAGATGATGAAGATCAGCTCAAGAGCGCTTGCAAACGAGAGGAGAAGAAGAGAGCTTTGAACGGCTTGAAGAAGCAACCAGCTCAAATAAGACTAGCTCAGTGCAGACCAGAATGATGAATAAGCTGGCAAGCTGGTTAAAGTCAAACCAGCTCAGATAGCATAACAGATGCTATTAAATCTACGAGCAAAGCGATTTGAATACAACGCTAAATCCTTACACGCATCAACAGCAGTCCACCTTTGAGTATTACTATCGTCTTCAGTGACGACAGGGGGTTCCTCTGTTAAGAAACGGGACAGGACGAGTTGGTAAGATTAGAACAACATCTTCTGTTTCCATCGTTTGAAATCTGTCCTAGAGAATTTGAACGGATTTTCACTGTGTACAGCAGCAGAGGCTAGAGGTGTGAATGTGACAGATGACATATTTGCGAGAGATAGAAAATAAATACAGTAAACAAAAATTCGTCTTGCGTTTTTTGGGTTTTCTACTCTGGCGATGAACAGTGCACCTCTAATCTGTCGAACAACAGTTCACGAACTTTGATTGGTCGAGACGAGAAAAGTCCTCTTTCTGCAAGACGAAATTGCCTGAGTATAGTACGCTCATTCTGAAAATCGTCCCTAAGATACAATGACCTATGAATTACGAAGTGTAGTACCACACTGAGTAACTTCAGCGAACAAAATAAATGTTTGGAATTTTGTTTGAGTCGGGACCCGTGCTGTGACGCCCATACCCGAGTGAGTCAACGGATTGGAGTAAACAGATTAAAGCGGAAAAAGGAAGGACTAAAAAGCAATATATGGAAGCTGTATTTCCTTCCATAGCTCGAATTACTGAACAAGAAGTATGATCACATTAAGATCAGCTAGGGATACAAAATTTCGTTCGAATACACCAGGATATTACAACATCTTGAATTCTATATGAACCCTCTATTGATGTAATGGGTCTAATACAGTTATGAAAGATCAAAACAACAACACGGAAACGACGGCCTTCGAAAAGCACATAGTCCCCCAAGTTGGTCAGCTCGCACCTCCCGCCTGCCCCTGAGCTGCCTCACATGCACCAGGAAAACTAATGAGCCTAGGGGCTCAGCAAGTAAAAACTGAGGATAACAAGATCACGTAATGCAAGCATAACTGTACATGACATCATTTTTAATAAAATCAACTCAAGCTCAAATTTTTCTCGTAAAATCAGATCGGGACATCAACCCAGATCGCTCTTGATTATCTTTGTGACTTATGGCCTATAAGCTCTCTGTTGGTCCTGGTGTTTGATCAAGCTAACATATGAATATAGGAATCTGGGGAAATCCATCCCAAATTTACTGTGAAAGGGATTAAAGTTTACTAACCATAATCTTGGTCCCTTTCCTGTGACCGATCATCTATGTCATCGAGACTGCTAAGGATTTGTGGAATTCCTTGGATAGGAAGTACAAAACAGAGTATGCCGAAGTGAAGAAATTTGTCATCGGGAAGTTTCTGGGCTACAAAATGGTGGACGCCAAATCTGTCATGAACCAGGTACAAGAAAATCAAATTTCATGATTTATTGGCAGAAGAATGGAGATAAATGAACCATTCCAAGTGGCGGCAATAATCGAGAAATTGCCACCAATGTGTAGAGGCTTTAAGAATTACCTAAAGCACACGCGAAAGGAGTTAAACATTGAAGAGTTGATTGTGCGACTCCGCATCGAGGAGGATACCCAGACAAGAAAGTATGTAAACTTGTTAAGTCCCTATATGGACTAAAACAAGTGCCAAAACAGTAGCATGAAAAGTTTGACTCTACGATGAATTCAAATGGATTAAATATCAACGAATGTGATAAATGTCTCTACATCAAATGTACTGCAAGTTCGTATGTAATTGTGTGCCTTTACGTTGATGATATGCTAATCATGGGCAATAATCATAATTTGATTATTAATACTAAGGAAATGTTGAAAAAACATTTCGACACCAAAGATTTGGGTATGTGTGATGTTATACTAGGGATCAAGATCTCTAGGATACCAGATGGTATTGTTCTATCACACCCTTGAAAATTTACTTGAACGATTCAGTACTTTTGTGAGTCGTCCTACTAAAACACCAATGGACTTGGGTGTTCACCTAGCAAAGAATCGTGGAGAACCTGTTTCTCAACTTGACTATGCAAGGATAATAGGGAGCCTAATGTTTCTAACAAACTGTACTCGCCCAAACCTTGCACACACCGTCAACAAATTGAGTATGTTCACGAGCAATCCAAGTAAAGATCACTGGAAAGCCTTAACAAGAGTGCTTGGGATATTTAAGCTATACATCTAATTACGGTTTAACATATACAAAATATCCAGCAGTCACAGAAAGATATTGTGATGCTAATTGGATATCGGACACAAAAGACTCTAAGTCCACTAGTGGATACGTGTTCCTATAGGTGGAGGAGCAGTGTCTTGGAAATCATCTAATCAAAGGTGTATAGCTCGATAAACGATGAAATCAGAGTTTATTGCTTTAGATAAAGCAGGGGAAGAAGCCGAGTGGCTAAGAAACTTCCTTGAAGATATTCCTTGTTGGAATAAGCCAGTGCCTTCTATTGTCATTCATTGTGCTAGTCAATCAGCAATAGAAAGAGCAAAAAGTAGTATCTACAATGGTAAGTCTCGACACATTTTTTGAAGACACAATACCACTAGACAATTAATATCTAATTGGGTTATTTCAGTTGACTACATAAGGTCAAAGGAAAACCTAGCGGATCCGTTTACTAAAAGTATAAATAGAGATCAAATGTAGAAACTGATGAAAGGAATGAGATTAAAACCACACAAAATAAAATGTTTATAGCGGTAACCCAACCTTGAGAATTGGAGATCCCAAACCCTTGGTTCAAAGGACAAATAAGTTGTAAACATTAGTTCGAATACTTGAAACCTGTAAAGTCTCATTCCTGTAAATCCATATAAGACATACCTGCAACATGTGGATATGTTAAGATTGTTTTTAGTGATTCAAATACTTAAAAGGTAGGGTATGGCAGGATACCGTCAATAGGAGATCACCTATGTAAGTGAGAAGTAATGGTCGCTTCAAATGGAAAAACATTTATGAATCTAAGATATGATCTAGGACCGAAAAGGACACAACCATGAGAACAAAATATGTTAGAGTTATTATTGTGTATGTAGGCATTGTATTGATTTACACGAACGGTTGGCTAGTTCAAGACATCACGTCACTACCTAACTAGTAAATCCGATGGTATGTTACTAAGAAGATTCAAGGCCAAAATCTACCTATCATGATGCAATAATAATTCACAAAGAACTTTCAAACGAGTCAGAACACGTGAATTGATTTCATTCATGTGGGGGATTGTTGGGAAATGTGAATGAAAGCTGTCAGATCGCAAGCGATCTAGTTGCAAGCAGACAGATCACGAGCTGTTTTCAAGCAGTCAGGTTGCAAGATGTATCAGATGGCAAGCTATATCAATTCGCAAGCTGTCTTGGTCGCAAGCTGAGTTGACCGCCGTGAACTGTGTTGATTGCCGTGAGCTGGGTTGACCTCCACGAGCTGAGTTCACCATCGCGAGCTAAGTTGACCATCGCAAGCTGTGAAGACCTGCACTGAAGGGAGGGTCAACTTGCTGATCTGTGCGATCTGGTCTGAAGCCCCGAGCTGATCTGGGCAGGTGAACTGATCTGCATACTCTAAACTGGACCTAACCAATTTTTCTTAAACAGTACACCACATTCGTGCCTGGAACGATTCGAGCTGTTCGGGATGGTTGCATCCGATGGGAACACTGCAACCATTTGGGATGGCATGCGATTCCTCCGAAGCATTGCAACTGTTCGAAACAGTGTAACTGTTCAAAAAGCAGTGCAACTGTTCGAAACAATGTAATTGTTCAAAGCAGTACAACTGTTCGAAATCATGCGTCCGTTCAAGACGACCGACCAACCCTTATAAAAATAGACGGTTTAGGCATCCGAGATTAAATTCATTCTGCATTCTCCTGTTGCCTTCTGCACTATATTTGCCCTCTGTTTCCATGCATACAGTTCTCGACTCAAACAAAGTTCCAAACATTTATTTTGTTCGCTGGAATCACTCAGTATGGTGCTACACTTCGTAATTTTTAGGTCGTTGTATCTTAGGGACGATTGTCGGAACGAGAGCACTATACTCTGGCAATTTCGTCTTGCGGAAAGAGTATTTTCCTTGCCTCGACCAATCAAAGTTCGTGAACTGTTGTCCAACAGATTAGAATGTTAACTGTTCATCGAAAGAGTAGAAAACCCAACAACAACTCATTAGATCAAAGTCATATGTCCATAAACCATATAAGTAAATCTAGAACCATTATGTAATACGACAAAATTGTAGCAGATGTATTACTGAAGTCGATCTTTGAGAACCACTAATAGATCTATTTTATTTCTCTTTGGTTTTATCTCTAATAATATGATTTAGAAAATAGTGGAAGATGATATGCGAAATCAGAGACCATAACCATATTAATATATAAAATCTTGATTTTGGTGATAACATGCTGCATAAAAAATAGCTCTCATGTAAGTGTAATTTAAGGAGTTCTCTAATGGACAACAAAGAAGACTTTCACGTGATAGGATAATATTTCTACCACCCAAACTTTTTTCTCGGGATAAAGATGACTTAGTTGTTTCAAAGTCAGTTTTGGTTCAAGGATATGATGATATATATCCGATGTCCAGTGATTATTCAAAAAATTTAGCATGATGCGTTTGTATTTAATAAATAGTATTATTGAGTTAAGAATGCATAGGTGATGGTAATACTGGGATAAGTGATTTCCTAAAACGCTTTCGTACGTCAAGCTGCTGACTTTGTGCCTCTTGATCGAGTTGGCTAGGTGGACCATATGAGAAATTACGTTATATCTTAACGGGTAATACTATCTCATCTGTGGGTATGATCGATGGTAGTGGAAGGGTAATACTAATCTCGAAATGATATGAGATAGTACCAGCAGTTAGACACGTAACTCCCCGAACTCATGGGCCTAATAACCTAACCATAATGCACACGATAGGTGCACTCTACTCTGTCACCTATAAGGAAATTAAGTTTCATCTTGACTAACTATATAGCTTTTGACCTGGTAAGCGCTTGGTTATAACAATTGGTATCGGAGCGAGGTCAATGATTCGAGCCTCCTATGAAGAATATTTCTATACTTCTTTCTTTCTTTCTTTTTTTTTGGGGTGGGGGTTGGGGGGTTGTTGAGTTAATCATGCATGGATGAGAGTAGTATTGTGATTTATGACCTCGTGGAAATCTCTCGTACGTCAAGCTGCTGGCGTTGTTACCGTTCGGTCTGGTTGGCTAGGTGGGCCGTATAAGAGTGATCTGAGATCTTAACAGATAATACTATCTCATTGTGCATAAGGCCAACTGTAGAAGAAGGCTAGACTGATCTCTAAGGGATATGAAACAACATCATTAGTTAGACACGCATATCCCAGGACGTGGGTCTAATATCCCGATCATAACATACATAATAGGAACACTTTGTGCTGCCATATATACAAGAAAATAAACTTGTACCTTGGCTAATAACTATAGATTTTGGCCTCGTGGTAAGAGTTTAATCCTAACAATTGGTATCAGAGCAAGGTTGTAACTCCCGAAAATTTCCCGGCAATAAATTGTTGGCACAGTGGCGGATCCGGATCACTCTCTCGGGATGCAGCAGAAGTTTAAGAAATTTTATTTGCCCTGGAACGTTCATACGCAAATCAAAACATAAACAAACATACAAAGGATGTTTGAGAGTTACCTTTGGAGACTTCGCACCCGGCTCCGACTATTCTGATTTTACGCGGCAATAGCACTTCAACGGTTGAATCTCCGATTGTTTGCCTAATCCGGTCCATGATAGGTTTCCAAATTCCTTAGCTGCCTTGCACTAGAATCACAGAGAATAGTCACGAATGGAATCTCCTCACAAAGACGGCTAGAACAAGGTCCAGCGGCAGCGGCATCATCGATTGAAAACGGAGGCGGAGGCAGCCAATTTGGGGGATGAGAAAGTGAGCCGTTTGGGGAGAGGAGAGCTATGATTTAATAATCAAGTGGTTAATTAATGTGTCTCCTCATTTCCATATTTATAGATAGAGGGATATAGTTTGAGTTGGACAAAACAGTGAACATCCGGTTCGACTCAAATAGTGAACATTCGGTTCAAGTCAAACAGTGAACATTCGTTCGACTCCCTCGATTGTGGTCTCATCATAATCCTGATCGATGATCAGATTTCACCGATGTGCTAAGTTTACAAAACTGATCATTATGATACAAAATCAAATTTTCGGACCACTGAATCTACATATGGCGAGTTTACTCCCACTACTCATTTCGGAAGTCATACTTCCACTTTCCTTTCCACATGCTTAACGGGTTTAGCTCCATATCCATATGGGAGATGGGAAACCAATACTTGTTTGACCCTCAATGGTTCAGGGATACATCTAGCCGTGGGCTCACAACTCCTTGTGACTCCGAAAACACATTTTCGGAAATATCCATTGTACCATGGTAAAGCGTCTAGGAACATCACCCCATGATACCCTTAGGTATTACTGATAGTGGTCGATCATGGTTACTGTAAAGCACGATCCTTCATCTCATATATCCCGACCAAATTATTGACCATTGGTAAATCAAGAGTCGTTAGAGATTCTATAGCCATGCATACATCTTGGAGATCAAATAGCGACATTGTATGTGCTACTAGGTAAACCCATTTACCTAAATCATATCTGGTACTCTGTCGAGAGATTTGTCACACTATTATCTCATCAGATAGCATAAGATATCCATGCACAAGGGCGTGCGGTGAATCCTCGACAACAAAGCATCGACTTCTACATGCATCGGGACCACACCCAATCCAGCGGAGTCGCTAAACGGGTCAAAGTGAGGCACCAATCATGTAGAGTCTCAAAGATGTTTCCAGTAATGAGGACTAATCTGTATAACCAAGACCTCGGACTTATCCACTCGACAAATGTTAACCACTTGAAAAAGCCGAACGAGGGTAGTTCGATAGATTACTAGGTCACTACCCATCATGCATGCTCAGAACATCTCCATGTTCCCTACCAATGAAACGGGGTACTTTGCATCCAAGATGCTAGGCTCAAGCCCGTGCGGCCCTTATCCTCTTTTGGACGGTCCAATAGACTAGAAACTCGTTTAAAACACACAGTGACTATTAGATGTGTTTCATGATAGCCATCAAATCAATTATCACATCTAACATACACTATAGTGCATTCAAGGTCTTTATCCAACAAGTTTGTAATCATAATAATGAAGATAAAGAATGGCATAAAATGCGAATTTCATAAATAAAGATAGTTTACATAGAGTCAACGAAAGCCAACATGCCACAAGTTGGCTAGTTAGACACATACTCTAACAAAAATCGCATGCCTTAGTACTTTATTTTCGTTTGTAGTATTAACTCATTCCATTATATACTGTAAGATTCATCTAAATTCTTTAATGATGAGTTCTTTTATAATTTTAGTTTTGATGGTACGTTGCTGGAAAGGAGGAGATGAGAACACCGAGGTAAATGTGATTTTTTTATATAAATTTACTTCTAGTTCACTTTTATGCCTTAGGAGATTTTAAAAAGTAGGAGATAAAATTTTAAAACTTTTTAGTCCCTATTTTTTTAATTTGTGCATTGAGAAAAGATTAGTAGAAAAAGTAGAAGTTTATTTAAAAGGGGAGTAGCACTTTTAGTTTGTTAGCAACTTCCACACTAACTTTTTTATTAGTTTACTAGCACTGTTAATTATTAATAACAACTTTTATTAATTAACTATCAGTTTTTGTTAGTTAATTAAAAACTTTTACACACAAAATTTATATCATGTAAAACAAAGCTTTCCCTCCTTTTGTATGTCAAGTTGCTGACATTGCGCCACTTGATCTGGTTGGCTATGTAGGACGTAAAACAGTAACATCATATCTTAACGGGTAATACAATCTCAACTGGGGATAGTACCAACATTAGGGGATGGGTAAGAGTGATATCTAAGGGATATGAGACAACACAATAATTAGATACGTATCTACCCGGACTTATGGAACTAATAGCCCGACCCTAATACAATACGTGAACTCTCCGTTGTCACATGTATAAGGAAATAAAGTTGTGTCTTGACCAACAACTATAGATTTTGTCATAGGGATAGACATATAATCCTAACAAGTATGTTTAATTTGAATGATTACATTTGGATAGATTAAAAATGACATATTTGCCCTTTTTAATAATTAACTAAGATAAAAAATGACATATTCACCATTTTTAATAATTAACTGATAATAGATGTATGGCTTGAAGGCCCAAAAAACAATATTCAGAGTTTTGTACGATTGCTCATTTGATCGAAGGTGCTTCCACTTTATAATGGTTCATGGATTATACTTCAAGAGAGCACCCATATATTTAGGCAGCTTTGCTACGAAGCTTTTCCATGTACCATACACATTATCCACTGCTTGTTTCAAACCTTGCCATGACTTCCCATATGAAATATCATATCTGTACTTTGCTTTGATATTCTCACGGACATACTTTATCTCATACGAAAATTCACAACGTACTATTCCTAGCACAGCGAGCTGTCTATCATATTTACGTCTATAGGTTATGGTGATCTATACCAATTTGGTTAGATATACATGTATGCTCACCAACTATCATCATCTCTTATGTGCATGTGTTCTTCAATGTAACGAGACATCATATTGAAAGAATATTTCGTTGACAATTTAATGTGAAATTGAGATGGATCGATCGTAAGCATGCGATGAACATCATGTTAGGACTGGATTAGATCGTGCCAGATCTGCATGAGACCGTGCGTGATCTGATTAGTTATAAGATGCGAGCTACAATAGCTCTGGTTCTTGAAAATATTGAGCACCGAGAAGTATATCATATCTGGTATAAAAGCAAGGCGGAGAACATCTGAATCTATTTTGAAATACTGAAAACTGTTGATTTTAAAATATGCGATGCACAGAGTACTGAATGTATGCTGAAATTTGTAAATAACTCATCTGGAATTTGTTTATGGAAGTTTGAAGCTGAATCTCCTATGTCTCCCCTTCTTCCAAACTAGAAAGATTTCTATTAGAAGACTGGGGAGATTCGCTAGTATTGGGACGATGATGGCCTTATGTTTGCTAAGGAAAGTAGGCTTGCGTTCTTAGTGGCCCTCTTCAAAAAGAGTTGTTGCGAGAAACTCATGATCCACAATGGGCTGGTCACCTAGGAGTCGCTCGCATGTTGGCTTTGTTGTCTCGGAAGTGCTAGGCCAAAGATGGAGGATGATGTGGAGCAAGACCGAGAGTTTAAAGGAAGAAGGTTTGTTGCAAACACTACCAAACCCTGAACGTCCATGGAAATCTGTTTCTATGGACTTCATCCTTGGATTTCCAAAGGTGAATGGGTTGACATCCATTCTTGTTGTGGATGATCTATTCTCAAAGCATGTAGCGTTCATTGGTGGCCCTAAGGTATGCTCGGCTAAACTTACTACAGAAGCGTTCTTTAGAAATATGATCAAAGACTTGTGTTTCACAAGATATTGTGAGTCATAGGGACACAAGATTTATGGGAAGGTTTTGGACAGTTTGTTCAATATGATGGGCTCAGAGTTGAAATTCTCTACTGCCAATCACCCTCAAACTGATGGGCAGACGGAGACTGAATTAGTTGTTGGAGGAATATATGAGACACTATGCTACTGCAAGCCAATGGAACTGGGTAGATTTTCTTGATGTGGATCTGTTCACATATAGTTTGCACAAGTTATTGGATACTGATTTAAGTCCTTTCGAGTTGCTATGCAGGTTTCAACCATCACACCACATGAAGTTTCTTTGTAGAAAAGTGGGTGTGAGTATCCTGCCGCATATCGGTTTGCAAGAGCAAATCAAGAGGTGATGGATGAAATAAAAGATAGTTTAGCAAAGGCTCAATATAGAGTGAAGAGATATGCGGATAAAAGCCGAAGGGATGTCGAATTCCAAATGGGTGAGTGAGTTCTCTTGACGTTAACTCCTCAAATGTGAAGCAAATCAGTGCAAAGACAATGCATCGTGGGTTGATTCATCGATATGATGGCCCCTTTGAAGTGGTGAACAAAGTGGGAAATGTTCGGTTAAAGTTGCCGAATAGGTTGAAGATTCGTCCAACTTTTCATGTGAGTTTTCTGAAGAAGTTAAGAGAATATGATAGAACAAGAGTAGAGATAATTCGGGCACCTGCAGTTGTTCGATATCAGCTTGATCTGAAAGTTGAATGAATCCTTGATGATCAAGTTTTGGGCCAAAAAAGAACAATCGGAGAGTTTATTTGTCCAATGGGTGGGAAAATCTGAGGAATATGCTGTTTGGGTCCGGTATGTTAATCTATGAGATGGAATTGCTAAGTATGAAGAGCAGAAGTCGAGGGCAGAGTTTTCAATGAGGACATCGAGTTTTTTTAGTGCGGTGGTTTGTTAAACCCTTAAGCAATGCAGCGGGATTGAACAAGTCAAAGGCAAGTTAGTTGAAGGCTGTTATTAGATATTTTGGGCGGTTAATACATGCATTGGATGGTATAAATGCAACGACACGTGGAGAAGCCTTAGTTCGACACCTGGTGACAGTTATTAGTAGTTTCATGCATTTTTCCTTGTCTAATTGTATATTTGCATGTCCTGAGTTGCACAAAGGCATATTCATGAGCGTGTGAGCCCTCGTGTCTGCAAATCTTGTTTCCTTTGTAAGTGCATGAAGTTGTTGAATGCAAATTTTGGGCATTGCATGTAAATTGTTGTGTTTGCATGTCGTTTTCGTGCGTTGTTTGTGTTGGCTCATTGTGAGATATAATTTACTAAAACATATACACGAGTAAAGTTGATCGATTAAGTGTATGATTCAAACCACACAAGGTTGATAAAACTTGTTTATTTTCCTCTCCCACTATTTAAGTCTTTTGACACTTACCATATTAGCCTTGTGACACTTACCATATTAGGAAATACAAATACCATGCACGACCTTCGTACGATCAATTTTTAACCATTCAAATTTGAATTCTGCATCGTAGAGTACTCCAAGACAGAATTTACTTTGACAACCCAAGAACAGTGATTATCAATGAGAGAATAAAAGTTTTAAACATTTGCGAAACATATGATTAAGTTATACATCACTCATGGATCAGTTTGTATTGTTTTTCACATTCACTGTTGCACAAGTTTAAAAATCTTTAGAATTGTGAGTTGTAATTGTGCGAAAGTTTTTTATTTCACAAAAATCATTCTGTTATGTTAAATTTTGTTCTATGAGTTGTAGTAGGTAACACACAAGCCCTACTGAATTGGGTCTCAATTGCCTGTAACTAACGAAGTCTTGTAGTAAATACCTCTAGAAACAAAAGAAGAAGATACATGGAATGTTTTTATCGAAGAATGAAATTCTGAATATCTATGTGTTTTATGACCTTGTAAAATATAAGGTATGAAACAATTCTATCCTTAGATTAGGTCAGTGAGAATATTAGATTGTCATAGATGCCAATCTTGAACATGAACAACTCGGAGTAGCTTCTTGGAAACTTGTTCATGAACGAAATGGAGCCGATGGCAATGTGATTCATTCGAGAGTGGTACATTGGTTGGCACAAAGATATGTGTCACCAACATTGTCATAATAGATAGTGGGTGGAGATGATGCAGGTATATGAATTTCAGCCAATAAGTTGGTGAGTCAATTAACTTCAGCTGATGGTAGATGCAATGGCTCGAATGTCCGATAGTTAGGATCTGCAGCCCAATCGGCAACGGCAAACGCATGAATCGTTAATGGAGAAGAAAAAAACACGTCCTGGCATGTATGTTGTGGGGCAATGCATGAGTTGAGACAATCTATTAACTGAAAAACATCCGCGCATGTGATGGCTAAGTATTTCATTAGCTACAGTCATCTTGTAGGGTAATAGATGCCATAGATGATAATGGACAGGATATTTCATTGGCTTCGTCATCTTTGTTTTGACAAAGAAAATGTACTTCTGTTGTGATAGAAAAAGGCCATTAGGTGTGATTTCCGGTCTACACCAAGGAAATAAGAGAGAGACACAAGGTCCTTCGGTGAAAACAGATTTGCAAGTACAACAATCAATTGATCCACATCTATATTGGCGATCCCCATCACACTGATATATCTACGTACACAAGAAGGTAATGGAGGGCTGTCATGTTGAATGAACAAAGATATCAGCATGTGAACTCTTAGAGCCAATAGAAAAAAGGAATGAGCGAAACTCATTATACCATGGTCTTGGTGCTTGACGTAGCTAGATGTCTTTTTTAAGTTATCATGTAAACAACATCAGCAAGAGTACCCTGTCAAGAAAACATTATTTATATCGCGTAAAGGCCAACTACTGCTGTTAGCAAGACTCGAAAGAAGTAGAACTTGTTAGGTGTTCTTATCTATCGATGAATAGTTCACGATAGCAGGTTTGTCGAGACGAGGAAAGTCCTCTTTTCGCAAGACGAAATTGCTCGATTATAGTGCTCTCATTCCAGCAATCGTCCCTAAGATACAACGACCTATGAATTACGAAGTGTAGCACCACACAGAGTAATTCCAGCGAAAAAATAAATGTTTTGAACTTTTTTTGAGTCGGGAACACAACGTAGAAAAAACAGAGGGAAAATATAGTGCAGAAGGCAATAGGAGAATGCAGAATGAATTGAATCTCGAATGCCTAAATTAGCACCACACAGAGTAATTCCAGCGAAAAAATAAATGTTTTGAACTTTGTTTGAGTCGGGAACACAACGTAGAAAAAACAGAGGGAAAATATAGTGCAGAAGGCAATAGGAGAATGCAGAATGAATTGAATCTCGAATGCCTAAATTGCTTGTATTTATAGGGGTTGATCGGTTGCCTTGAACGGACGCATGCTTTCAAGAAACGCCATTTCGAACAGTTTCACTGCTTCGAACAGTTACACTGTTTTGAATAGTTGCACTGCTTCGAACAGTTGCACTGCTTCGGAGTGATCGCACGCCATCCCAAATGGTTGTAGCGTTTCGATCGAACGCAACCATCCAAAACAGCTCGCAGCGTTCCAGGCATGAGCAGGTGTACTGTTTCAGAAAAAACCGGTTCGGCCCGGTTTAGCGTACGCAGATCAGTTCGCCTGCCCAGATCAGCTTTGGGCTTCGGACCAGATCGTGTATGGGAAACAACACGGAGCATATCAGCACACAGACCCTCCCCTCAGTGCAGTCATCACAGCTTACGAAGTCAACTCAGCTTGCGATTCAACTCAGCTTGCGATGGTCAACTCAGCTCGCGACAGTCAACTCAGCTCGCGGCGGTCAACTCAACTTGGATCCTCGACATAGTTTACAATCTGAAACAGCTTACGACCTGACCGCTTGCGATCTAATAGGGTTCATTCACATTTTCCAACAATCCCCCACATGAATGAAATCATTTCACGTGTTCTGACTCGTTTGAAAGTTTTTTACGAATTATTATTGCATCAGGATAGGTAGCTTTTGGCCTTGAACCTTCCTTAGTAACATACCATCGGATTTACTAGTTAGGTAGTAACGTGATGTCTTGGACTAGCCAGCCGTTTGTGTAAATCAAGACATTGGTACTTACACAATAATAACTCTAACATATTTTGTTCTCATTGTTGTGTTCTTTTCGGACCATATCTTAGATTCATAAGTGTTTTCCATTTGAAGCGGCCATTACTTCTAACTTATATAGGTAATCTCCTATCGAGGGTATCCTGCCATGATAGCCGTCATACCCACTATCACATCTAACATACGTCTTTAGTGTAATCTAGGTACTTTACTCAACACAATTGTAAATCATTACACACATAATGAAAGTAAAGAATGCCATATAAAAGAATGCGAATATCATATATAAAGATCGTTTGTACAAGAGTCAATGAAAACCCACACGCCACAAGTTGGCTAGTTGGGCATCTACTCTAACACATTCTCACCTGCACACAATCAGATCTAGTGAGCCTAGAGGCTCAGCAAGCTCAAACCTAAATAACAAGTACTAAATATACTTCCACATGCATTAAAATAGCAATACTAAAAATTACATTTTAAATTTCAACATCAGAATTTTGAAAGGACTTTAAACTGTAAACTTTAATCTTTAAACTATAAACTTTAAACATAATCGTCAAAAAGCTTTTAAAATAAACTTCATCCTCAGATCCTCAAACTATACGTCATGGCATGTAAATAATGTAAATCCTCCATAATAACATTTTACGTGAAGTTTGCTCATTGATGCGACCCCTCTGTTCGCTTGATCAAGCTTTAAACCATAGTACTAGGCTGGAATAGCTCTACGGACCTCATGCACCGTAGTCACTATCCCCCTCTAATATGGCTCTACGGACCTCATGCACCGTAGTCACCATATTCGTGACGCCCAAACCCATGGGAATCAACGGAATTGAAGTAAATAAAATCCGAAGGAATTAGAAGGACTAAATTCGAAATAGAGTAAGCTGTATTCCCTTACACAAAGCTGAAATAAAGCAAATGGCGCCAAAAGTAATAGTCGAAATAGATTTGAGTTAAAGACTTCAGATTTCGATTACAAAAAAATCATATATTACAACTACGGGAACTTTATATGAATTCTCTATTGTTGTAATGGAGCTTAATACAGTTCGTCAAAAGATCAAAAACAACAACAGCTGTGACTACGCAGAAAACGCTGGCCATTGACAAACACACACATCCCTCAGATCTGGTTCAACTTACGCCACCCGCCTGCTCCTGAGCTGCCTCACCTGCATCGAGAAAACTAGTGAGCCTAAGGGCTCAGCAAGTAAAACCAAGGTAACAAAGATCACATAAATGCAGGCATAAATGAATAATACTTATGATAAAGGAAGACATCTGAATCTGAAATCTCGCTACTGAAAGACAGATCGGGACATCGGATATGAATTGCTTAAACTGGATGACTTATGGTCTAGAGGCTCTCTGGTGGTCCTTGTGCATGAAGCATGTTAACTGATCAGTAACTCTCTGTGAAGGGATTACAATATTTCCATAATCCCGTCCCTTCCATGAAGGGATTACGATCCTACTGTAATCCTGTCCCTTCCTGAGTGACTGGGTCCTCTATACCATAAATCCCAAATCTGAAACTTTACTTCCTTTAACTGAAATAGCTATATACTGGCTCTTGATCAAAAGCCGATCACTGAAATCTGGTAGATTCACTGCTATGAAACTCATTTTTATATTTAAAAGCACTACTGAGTGTACAACTGGACTAAGATCTGATGATCCTGCTCTGAAGAAACGAATCGAGCATGAAATCAGATGTGGGTTAAAGAAAACAGATCGTATATGCAAAGGACAGCTTTGGTTATATAAACAGATCTTAGGTGTGAAACTGTACACAGATGTGAATAACAGCTTTGACTAAAGAGAATGGCTTGTGGATAGGAAAGACAGATCTGGTTCTTCGAAAAAAGATTTGACATTGGGAAACCGATTTGATTGAACAAAATAGATCTGGTTGAGAAAACAGTAACAGGATCTTCGGAGCAAGTAATTCAGATTTGGTAGGTTACTCAGCTGTGAGAAACCCAAACAACAGATTTGGCTAAGGACAACGTTACGCATGGAAACAAACTTGGCTAATAAACCGAAATACTACTTCGACTCAGACAGTTCCTAAACAAACTAGCTTCGGTTATCAATCGGAACTCACTCCCGATCGGACCAGCGTTGCCTATCCATTTAGATTCGATGTCCAGTGCCTTCGCAATACTTAGGAACAACAATAAACTTCTCTTGGATTTATCTTAACTGGAATCTGTACAACTCAGTATATTTTCAAACACAGCTGCTTGCTAAACCCTCTGGTGAGTTTCCTCAAAACCAAAGCATCAAAGCAGTGAATCCATAGCTCAACTCAAACATTAACTGAAACTGAAACAGGCAAGCATACACAGAAAACAACGAAGTAATATATGTTTTCCAGATGTAGAAAGAATCAACTTTACTTGCCTGAATGAAGATCAAAACGTGCAGACGGCTTCGGTTGAAATCCTCCTCAAGCACACTTCTAAGAAATTCTTAGTATTTTGAAAGAACTTAACGTTTTCTTGCAACCAAAATGAATCCAGAACCTCACGTAAAATATTTTATACAAGGATAAATGATTGGGTAGTAGGTAAAAATACTTGAGTAGGCATGGTTGCCGTGCCAACTCTTGTCCTTTTCAAAGATTTGCTAAAAACTCCCTACTACTATTTTAAATTTGAAATCTTGCTACCTTATTTAACAAAACAGATCTCCCAACTGAAATCATTTTATTTGTAAAAAGGGAATTCAAATTGAACCATTTCAGATTTGTTCTTGGGCGAAATCCTTCCGAAACCTCTTGGGCCGTTGCTTCAAAGTTGGGACAAAGAAAAATCAGATTTGAACTGAAATCTTATATGCTCGATATTTCAAAACAGCCCTTAGAAAAGATAGCCTAATTGATTTATGGTCCTATGGATTTTGGGCGCTACAATTCTTTTCAAAGATTTGCTAAAAACTCCCTACTACTATTTTAAATTTGAAATCTTGCTACCTTATTTAACAAAACAGATCTCCCAACTGAAATCATTTTATTTGTAAAAAGGGAATTCAAATTGAACCATTTCAGATTTGTTCTTGGGCGAAATCCTTCCGAAACCTCTTGGGCCGTTGCTTCAAAGTTGGGACAAAGAAAAATCAGATTTGATACAAGCTCTGAGCAGATCTTCTAATATCTGAATCATCCTTTCTGATTGACCATCTGTCTGGGGTGAAAAGCCGTGCTAAAGGTTAACTTAGTACCTAATGTTCTGTGAAGACTCTTCCAGAAAGCTGACGTAAACCTTGGATCTCTATCAGATACGATCGAAAATGGAATACCATGAAGTACTACTTCTCTTATATACAACTCAGCGAATTTGCTCACATCATAAGTTGTCTTGACTGGTAAGAAGTGAGAAGATTTGGTAAGTCAGTCTACTATAACCCATGTCGAATTGTATCCTTGGACAGTTCTGGGTAAACCAACTACAAAATCCATCGCAAACTCTCCCACTTCCATTCTGGTATGGGCAGGGTTTTAGCATTCCAGTTGGTCTCTGATGCTAAGCTTTGACCAACTGACAAGTCAGGAACTTTGAAACAAATCTAGAAATATCGTGTTTCATTCCTGGCCACCAATACAGCTTCTGAAGATCTCTATACATCTTAGTGCTCCCCGGATGCACTGTATATGGGGCTGTATGAGCTTTTGTCATCAAATCTGATCTCAAATTTTTCACACTAGGAACCCATAATCTGCCTTGATATCTGCAACTCCTCCCGCTGTAGTATAGAGATTACTACCTCTTTCTATATCTTGCTTAACCCACTTCTGCAGCTGCTCATCAAACAGTTGTCCTTCTCGGATCTGATCCAATAGATTTGATCGAATGGTGAGATCTGCTAGAACTGTGGTACTATGACGGGGGATCAGCTCCAGCCCAAAATTCTCAATCTCATATGCTAAGGGTGTAACGCCCCAAAACCCATAGGACCACATTTATGCATTTTATTAATCTCATGGGCCAAAATGGCAATTTTAAATGTTATGTATTTACTGATTCATTGATTTCAGAACATAAGATGCGTCGCGGCTGGTTCCAGCAGATGACTCCAAGAGCGATACATGAGCTGGTTTTAAATTGATTGGAAGTATTTTTAAGAAGGACAAATGATTTCTTTTGAAAAAGGTTTGGTGTTTTACGAATTAAAATGAGATGAAGGGAATTTTACTAAATTTTATAAGTGTGTCATGCTTGATTTCAAAAGTAGCTTGCCACTAATCCATTTCATATAAAAACCAGTTTTGAAAGCAAGATCTTTATCATTTGCAAAGAGAACCTTCGGTGTTCTTCAAAATATTTTCAAGAGAAGTTCGTGCGTTGCTTAAGGAGAAGAATTCTGCTGGAATCGGTTGCTGTTGCAAAGCTTCGTTTAAGGCAAGTAAAAGCTGATTTTTGACTCACCATTTGAAGCATATATTGATGTTTCTGAGTCTTTTTGCTTATATGTGTTACAGTATGTTTAAAGTTCATGTTTGAAATGAATTATGCATGAAAAGGAAAGAAAGATGGGTTCAAATTGATGTTTTGATGCTTCCAAATGTTTTCCAAAAAAGTTTATGATGTTTTAAAAGTACTGAGGATTCGAGTTTAATCCAAGAATGTTTATGAATGTTCTTCCTTTCAGTAGTTTTAATATCATAATTTGATAGCTATGTAATTGGTAGATGCTAGTTGAATCAATATGAAGTCTGGTTTGATAGGCAACGGCTGATAGCATAGTTGTTGTTTTGATATTACAATTATCAAGTTAAATTCC
>KV002463.1:2490-24694 GCA_001598015.1 Dorcoceras hygrometricum | reverse complement strand
TTAAAGGAACAAAAGTTTATTTTAAGACTATGGCATAGTCGACTGATGGTCACCAACGAGAAGGGTGAGTAGTCGTCCAGATGTCGGCTGCCCTTTCATATGAGCTATATGCTGAAACTGATATCAAGTTATTTTGATCAAAGTGCAACACGGACCATGAGGAGCTTATATGCCATAAATCTAATGAAAATGATATTGATGTTGAGATTTGGGCTATTATCCCCTGTCTCCAAGTTTATGAAATGTTATGAAAGAAAATGATATTGATTATTGATGTTCCTTTAGCTTATGTATTGATCAGATGTCTACCTGCGTATTTAAACTTGTTATTATTCAGGTTTTACTTGCTGAGCCCCTAGGCTCACTAGCTTTTAAAATGGTGCAGGTGCGACAGCTGGAGAACGAACAGAAGGTGAAACTTGAATCAGCTGCTGGGTGGTGTGTGTTTGTCCAAGGCCTGCGTTTTCCGTGTCTTCAGTTGATGTTATTTTGTATTAGAAACACTGTATTAAATCAGTTGCAACAGTTGTACATTTATATAGAATATCAGTTGTTGTAAATCGCAATTGCAGTTATTAATGAAGTCTGTATTTTCCGCAAATGTTTCCAGTAGTTGGCGCGCAATTGAGAGTCTGTTAGATCTTGTCTTTGTGTTTTCATTCTTTTTGAAGTTATAAGAAATACAGCTAATAACAAATTATCTTTTAGCCCTTATTTTGTTTCGAAAATTTTTTATTACTCCCCAATTCGTGATTCCCGTTGGGTGCGGGTGTTACAAAGGTCCTTTGAGCTGTGATCTGAGTTAACCCTATCGACTTCCTGCTAAGAGCATCTGCCACCACATTGGCTTTTCCTGGGTGTTAGCTAATGGTACAATCGTAATCTTTGACCAGCTCTAACCACCTTCTCTGTCTCATATTCAATTCTTTCTGGGTAAAGAAGTATTTTAAACTCTTATGATCTGTAAATATCTCACACTTCTCCCCATACAGATGATGTCTCAAGATCTTAAGGGCAAAAACCACAACTGCTAATTCTAGATCATGCGTAGGATAATTCTTCTCGTGGTTCTTCAGTTTTCTGGAAGCATATGCTACTACTCTACGATCCTGCATCAAGACAGCTCCTAAACCTAGCTTGGAAGCATCTGTGAAGATCACAAAATTCCCTTGTTCAGAAGGCATGGTCAAAACTGGAGCTTCTATCAATGCTTGCTTCAACTTCTTGAAACTCTGCTGACAACTTGGGGTCCATTCAAATTTAACTTGTTTCCTAGTCAACGTTGTCAATGGAACTGCTGTCCTTGAAAATCCTTGAATAAATCTTCTGTAATATCCAGCTAGTCCCAGAAAGCTCCTCACTTCTGTAACAGATCTAGGCACAGGCCAATCTCGTACAGCTTCTACCTTAGCTGGGTTGAATTCTAAACCATCCTTAGAGATCATGTGACCTAGAAATGTTTCTCCATCCAAAACTCACATTTGCTAAACTTAGCAAACAATCTCTTGTCCTTCAAAACTTGTAACACTATACGAAGCTGAGCGGCATGCTCAGAGCTAGTCTTGGAATATACTAAGATATCATCTATAAACACTATTACAAACTGATCCAAAAATGGCTGGAAAACTATATTCATCAGATCCATAAAAACAGATGGAGCATTAGTTAATCCAAAAGGCATCACTAAAAACTCATAATGGCCGTATCTTGGCCTGAAAGCTGTCTTATATACATCGGCCTCTTTAATCTTCAGCTGATGGTATCCAGATCTTAAATCTATCTTAGAGAACACTGCTGCTCCCTTCAACTGATCAAATAATTCCTCAATCCTAGGCAAGGGGTACTTATTCTTATGGTAAGCTTATTCAACTCACGGTAGTCTATACACCATCTGAAACTCCCATCCTTTTTCTTAACGAACAAAACTGGGGCTCCCCACGTGGATGTACTAGGTCGAATAAATCTCTTATCCAACAGATCTTGAATTTGTTCTTTCAGCTCTTTCATCTCTGTAGGAGCAAGCCTATAGGGAGGTCTGGAAATCGGAGCTGCTCCAGGCACTAAGTCGATAGCAAACTCTATCTCTCTATCTGGAAGTAAACCACTGATGTCTTCTTGAAACACTTCTGGGAACTCGTTCACCACCTCCACATCTGAAAGTTGGGGTTTACTAGAAACGGCTAGGGAGGATAAACTCGCTAGAAACCCTACTCCACCTTTCCTCAAACAACGCTGGGCCTTCAAGGCGGAGACAAAGCGAGGAACTCTCTGAAGCTGGTCAGATTTGAATGAAATCTGCCCGGGGACAGATTTACAACTACTGTTGATAGGATCAATTAAGATAGAAAACAGGCCTAGGAGTTCAAAAGGGGAGGGGGTTGAATGAACTCCTTTGGATTTTAATTTTTCGAAACCTTTAAAAGAGATTTTACAAGCGACTTGCTTAACTCGGATCTATGTTACCAGATCTGAGGTATCTAAGTTCCAAATCTGATTTCTCGACTAACAAAAAGTTGTGCGGAAATAAGTCGATTGATCAGTGAACAGTATAATGTAAATAAGTGCGATGCAGTAAGTAGAAGCGTAAGGGTCAGATATTTGTTTCTGGAAGTTCGGATCTGAAGATCCTACGTCTCCCCTTCTTCCTTTGCAGGAAGGTTCCACTAGAAGACTTTGATGTGTACAGACGCTGTAGACACCCGATCACCGAGCCTCGCTCCAAGTGAACTCCTTGTAATCACCAACTACACACAGATAACACTACGAAATACAATCAAAGGAATTTCTCGAACTGCTTCAAAGAGAGAGTTCGTTACAGACTCAAAAACTGATATACAATGGAATGCGAAACTATGAGTACTGTAAATCTTCTGGTTCTTTTATCAACAGAACTGTTTACAAATGTAAACCAGATGATATCTCGAAGGTTGAATCTAGAAAAGCTTGAACTTCAGTGTTCTTCGAGATTTGAATACTGGGACAGAATATTTTGCTATGTCAAATTTCCAGTGAGTTGTGAGAGAGCTTTATGATAGCAAAGAATACGTCGTGAATGGTATAGTTTTTCCGAGAGTGATTAAGAGCTTCTTCATTTGAATTCTTCAGCTACTTATACTCTTTGTCCTCAATGGTCAATAAATGTAGCCAGTAGACATAAACTCCTTTGCATATCTTCATCGTATCATAGCATTTAACCTCCATTAATGGTATGTAAAAGGTAATATGCGCTTGTCAGGGATAAATTGACTTATATTCCAAAGCGGATAATCATCGTATCAATCACTCTGCGTACTGTGCAACTTTACCCAAAATAGCTCTGATATTGTCTCCTTAATTCCAGGCTTTTATACGATTTTAAACTATGACCGTTGATTCTTTTCAAATAATCCTTTGATAACTTCTGAAGAGATTCGAAGCTCACATTTGAAGGTTCATTCTGTTAAGCAATTCTTTCCGTCTATATATATACTCGTAGATTGCCAGTTCTGAGTACTTAGAGACATCTGCAAGTAAACTGTACGTAAATCTGAGTTGTTCATATCTGATAACCTCGGATCTGATGTACACTGATCATTATGTAACCACATCTGAAATACTGAAATATGAAATCTTATATAGATTCTGTTGACATCTGAAACGCTCGGGTCTGAATTATAACATCTGGACAAACATACCCAGATCTGTCACTGTAGCCTCTGATTCAAATCTGAATCCCCTCAAATCTGAAAAACTGTCCCGATAACTGAAAGACCAATTATTTAAATAACCCGATAGGCTTCGTTAACTCAATAGATCAAATCTGAATATCTCTATACAACTGAATAATCAAATCTGATACTGAATCAACTTTACTCAGAAATCTCGGATCTACAATTTTCGACTCAATGACGTCACAAAATCTAAGATGTTCCCTTCTCTTATCCTCAGCGAATACTTAAGATCAGATCTACATCTTATGTTCAGTTCTTAGTCTTGTTTTTGTTATCACCAAAACTTATAAATTTTATCTTAACAATTTTCCCCTTTTTGGTGATGACAAAACTTAGCAGCCTATGACTTAAAACAAATTGGAAAGATATGCTCGAAGTCGTGCTATATTTATATACTCGAAATTTCGATGGGTACAAGATCTTTGTACAAAGAACTGAAAATATCAAAACTATTAACCAGATCATTCTCCTCCCAACCAGTATCCGAATCCTCTGCGTCTAGGACCACTTTGCGAACCACTGCCTCTCCTCTTCACTGGCTCACTTCTACTACCTCCTCCTCCACCAGGTCTAGATCTATCATCTGGTGGTGGCTGACCTCGGCTGCTACCCACTTCCCTCTTTTTGTCATCATGGCCCCTATTGAAGAAGGCTATGAGTTCAGCAAGGTTATCACAAAGGGTAGCATACTGTTCCTGTGTTTCCACATGGAATTCAAGCAAATCATTGCGAATAGCAGCCAGTTGATCGTCGAGTCACCCTTTTGAGCTTTGACCTCCTTGCGAATATCTGCCAAATCTATTGTGACGATGGCACTATGAGCTCTAACGCCTTTCTTAAAATCGATCATTTCAAGTGATAAGGCAGTTTTCTGAAGCTGTACTTCCTGCTTGACACTTTTAATAAGATCTCGGAAGACTTGGTCTTGCTTAGTACGAGCTTCTGTCGCAGCTTTCTCAATATTATCGATCTTGGATAAGATTCATTTTTGAGATTGCCAATGCTGCTTGTAGTCCTCATCTGCTTAATTGAAAGCTGTGAAACATAGGTTCGGAGCTGTGTAAGAGATTCGGCAAGGTCTGGTGTAGGAAGAGCAGTGGCAGACAACACGAGCTGGTCAACAGCTGTCTCATCATTCAAAGGAATGTCAGCGGCAGTAAAGAGCATATGAGAATCAGCAGAGTTACTCTGACCTGGAGACTGCAAGGCGATATCTGTCAGGCCTCGTGCTCAATCACAGAGTTTAACCACGCAAAAACATAGCGGAAGCAATAAATAGTGGCTAAAATTTCTTTTTTTGGCCTGACTAAAATATTACATAACTTAAAATACTGCAATACTCAAAATACAGTTTTTACAATGCTTAATACACAACTACATCTCATACAGCATACAAACATAGAGTGACTCCCAAATAAACAGAGCGATGAGTCTCTCGCTGAACATAGATACAATACAATATAAAGAAAATATCATATGCATCTATTACATATAACTGAGACACTCTATCCACCTCCTGGGACACCATCAGTTGGATCAACTCCACGACCAGCGGTGAAACCATGGTAACCTGAAACCACAGACAGGCAAACAAACACCAGCCCCAGAGGGACACGGGGTCAAACCCCAGTACGGAGAGCAACTGAAAAACAGCAGTTAAATAGCAACAGATAAAATGCAAGTGCTATGCATGAGAACAAGGCTACAATCGAAGACAGGGAGCCAAAGGAATCTCAAGAACAGATCAATAACATCAATAGAGCAACTGAGAAATGGTGGCCACGGGGTGTGTGAGTATATGGGAGCTACCCACTCGTCTCAGCACACGGTACCAGATACAAAACACAGCTCAACCTGCTGTTGCCCAACTCATGAGGTGTGGGAGCTACCCACTCCACTCATAGTGGCTAACAGATCCCAGCAGGGAGATGAGGTATACGGGAGTTACCCGCTCGTCCTCTAAACAGGCATCCTGGTACGCACAGATCAAGATAACAAGGCACGACTAAACAAGATCTGAATGCAACATGAATAATGCTGTATGCAATGACAGCTTGCAGATAACAATACAACAGAAGCAAGCAGATAACAGCACCGAGGCATACACAGCAGCACACATAATATCCATGCTCAATTAAACGCTGTAAGACAAGCTCACATCCGTACCTCAGCTCTGAGCTATAATTACAACAACTAAGTCCCGAGCAACACATATCCGAGAACCTGCTAAGCAACAACGCACAAAATCTCAGGGACAGTAGCACAGAAACTACGAATTGGGAGCTACGAGCTCAACCAAATCTGTCCTACCCTTCTAGCACAACAGAAGGCTCTAAACGAAGCACAAGGTAGGATCTTAACGCTTACCCAGCAAGCTACCTGAACGGCAGAAGCAAAGCCACGCTTATGCTAACAGACTACAGAAGGGAGATGTCTCGCGATCTCCTTCCAGCTAATCCCAAGCCTGTGAAAGAGGTATGAGAAGAATCGCCTTGACAAGAGGAGTCCAGCGCTACCACTCTTGTCTCCGTCGGAACTGTCTACCATCGGAAATCGGAGAAGATAAGGTTCGGTAAATAGTAGCTAGGGTATCGCGACAGGATTCACTATCGGGAAATATTCTAAGTGTCGAAGCTGAATAATAAAGAACGAAGGCAAAGTCCTCTATTTAAAGGTCAAATCTGCTCAAATCTGATGAACAGAACCCACCGACACTTAAGTCTCAAAACTGATTTCCCACTCGGATCTGAATCTCACATCAGATTTGACTCTACGCCAAAACAGATCCTAACTTATCCAAACGAAGTCACACAGAGTCTACTGTCGCTTCTAGACACGTCATCCTTTACTCGAATCTGAAATTCTAAACAGCATCGCACCGCAACCACTCAGATCCTATCGAAATTTGAATCTCGCCCCCTAAACCAAAACGCTGTCGTTCCAACTAACCCAAACGACGTAGTTTAGCTACTTGCTACAGAAACACGCTGGCTCACACCTGAACGCCTGCGATACCAGATTCCATCACCACAACTGAGCGCAATCACTAGCGCTGACCACACATCTGATCAGTTTCCGCGGGAATACTCCAACTCTCCAGATTTGTTTCAAGGACTTACGAACCCGATAGCTTCCCCAAGCTTACCAACTCAAAGCTGACTCATCCAAGATCTGTTCAAGCCAAATCTGGTCTATGCTAAACCCGATTAATTAACTCAATTAATCTGATTAAACTTTCGGGTCTCACATCTCTCCCCCACTAAAACTGAATTTCGTCCTCGAAATCAAACAACTCCAGAACTAAACCAAAAACAATCAGCAGAAAACTAAACACTCAACGAGAGTCTACTAACCAAGAGTTCAAGATAACTGGAACGAACAACACAATCAAATCTAGCTACTGGAGACAAATGCAACATATACTCAAACAGATGTGGCCACTCACGCTGCATTTTCTCTTCCAGCTCCCACGTAGCTTCCTCTCTACCATGCTTGCTCCACTGGACCATTACCAAAGGAATGGTCTTATTCCTCAGCTGTTTCTCTTTTCTATCCAAGATCTGCAAGGGATACTCAACATAGCTCAAAGTTCGATCTAGCTCTACCTCGTCAGTTCTCAACACATGAGAAGGATCTGGCTCATACTTCCTCAACATAGACACATGAAAAACGTCATGTAAGGAAGACAAATCTGGCGGCAACAACAGCCGATAAGCCAAAAGACCAATTCTCTCAATAACCTCATATGGTCCAACATAACGAGGAGCTAACTTTCCCTTAAGACCAAATCTCATAACACTGCGGAAAGGAGAAACTTTCAGGAAAACTATATCACCAACCTAGAACTCTAAAGGTCTACGCCTCTTATTCGCATAATTGGCTTGGCGATCTTGTGCAGCTTTCATTCACTGGCGAATCAGATCCACTTGATCTCTCATCTGCTGCACAAATTCTGGAGAAGACAGCTGCTTCTCCCCCACTTCTTCCCAACACACAGGCGATCTGCACTTCCTGTCATACAAAGCTTCAAATGGTGCCATACCAATCGTGACCTGGTAGCTGTTATTGTAGGAAAAACTCAAACCAAATGACAAACGAAATCTTGCCAGCTACCACTAAAATCCATCACAACATCTCTCAACATATCCTCTAAGATCTGGATAGTTCTCTCAGATTGGCCATCTGTTTGGGGATGATACGCTGTGCTCATCGCCAATCTGGTACCCAAAGCTGTTTGCAAACTCTTCCAAAACCTGGAAGTAAACCTCGGATCATGATCTGAAACAATAGAAACAGGCACACCATGCAATCTCACCACAAAATCTATGTACAGCTTCGCCATTTTCTTCAAAGAATATGTCATACTGTAGGGAATGAAGTGAGCAGACTTCAACAATCTATCAATCACAACCCGCACAGCATCACACCCTCGACTGGAACGAGGCAAATGTGTGACAAAATCCATAGCTATGTGCTCCCAATTACATTGGGGAATCTCCAAAATCTGCAATAAACCACCAGGTCCCATCCTCTCGGCCTTAACTTGCTGACAATTTAGACAACGGGCTACAAAATCAGCAACATCACTCTTCAAAACTGCCCACCAGTAATGCTGCTTCAAGGCATGATACATCTTCCTTGTACCAGGATGAAAACTGTGTCTACTACAGTGCGCTTCTCTCAAGATCTCCTCCTTCAAATTAATCAGATTTGGCACAACCAACCTGCCACAAAATCTCAAACAACCATCAGACGAGACAAAATAATCATCAATCTGTCCAGCTCTCACCTTCAGCTTCAACTCATGGATAGATGGATCTGTTCTCTGAGCTGCTCTAATATTCACAACAATCTGTGGCTCAACTTAAAAAGAAGACACCACAACAAAATCCTCAGCTGGGTAAAACCGCCAACCAGTAGTGCTTAGATGCTCATGGACCTTCGAAATCTGCATCGAAGCCAGCATCGCCACTTGAGCCTTTCTGCTCAATGCATCAGCAACTACATCACTTTCCCAGGCTGATATTGAATCTCACAATCAAAATCCTTAAGCAGCTCCATCCACCTACGCTGTATCATGTTCAAATTTGACTGAGAAAACAGGTACTGAAGGCTCTTGTGGTCCGAATACACCACAAACTGCTCGCCATACAGATAGTGGCACCAAATCTGCAAGGCAAAAACCACTGCTGCCAACTCCAATTGATGAACTGGGTAATGAGTCTCTGACGAGAAGTATACGCAATAAATCGACCATGCTGCATCAACACACAACCCAATCCATTCAAAGAAGCATCCGAACACACAACAAAACCACCTGAACAAGACGGAAAAGCTAACACATGCGCATAAGTTAGCTTCTCTTTGAGCAACAGAAAACTGTTCTCACACTGCTCGATCCAAACAAATCTCTTATACTTCTGAGTCAACTGCGTCATTGGCTTAGCTATACTAGAGAATCCCTCTATAAAACGCCTATATTAGCCAGCCAAACCCAAGAAACTACGAATCTCAGCGACATTCTTGGGACGCTCCCAGTTAAAAACATCTTCAACTTTACTGGGATCCACAGAAATACCTGCAGCTGAAACAACATGACCCAGAAATACAACTCGGTCTAACCAAAACTCGCACTTGGAAAACTTATCATACACCTGCGAGTCTCGAAGTGTCTGGAGAACCAACCTCAAATGCTCTTTGTGCTGCATCGGAGTCTTAGAGTACACCAAGATATCATCGATAAACACAATTACAAAGTGATCGATGAATTCTCTAAAGACTCGAGTCATCAGGTCCATGAAAATTGCGGAGGCATTCATCAAACCAAAAGGCATAACTAGAAATTCATAAAGCCCGTACCTCGTACAAAATGCAGTTTTTGCAACATCTTGATCTCGAATGCGCTGATGGTACCACGAACGCATATCGATCTTATAAAATACAGCTGAACCCTGAAGCTGATCAAACAAGTCATCGATCCTCGGTAACGGGTACTTATTCTTCACTGTGTCCTTATTCAAATACCTAAAGTCGATGCACATCCTCATCGACCCGTCCTTCTTATTCACAAACAAGATAGGCGCTCCCCAGGGTGACATGCTCGGTCTAGTGAAACCCTTCTCCAACAAGTTGCTAAGCTGAACCTTAAGCTCCCTCAACTCAGCAGGCGCTAAACGATACGGGGCTCTCGAGATAGGAGCTGTACCAGGTACCAACTCAATGCTGAAGTCTATTTTCCTCTTCGGAGGAAAACCAGGAATCTCCTCCGGAAACACATCCGGGAAATTGCGAACAACGGGAACGTCACTAATATTCACACTCGACGAAGAAGACGCATCCAAAGCATAGATCGTAAATCCAACATTCTTCAACGACAACATGCTAAACATCTCCATCGCAGAGACTAAAGGAATCTTTGATCGGGAATCTAGGCCATATAAGTTCCACTTCTCACCAGACTGAGGCCTAAAATGCACAACTCCAAGGAAACAGTCCACGGTGGCTCTATAACCAGACAACACATCCATTCACAGTATGCAATCAAAATCCCACAACACAAGCCTAATCAGGTTGGCTAACAACACATTCTCATCAAACCTAAGAACGCCATTCAACAAAATCTCTTGGGAGTACAGGCTTGCACCGAAAGGGGTTGCAACAGGCACAACATCACTCACGAAGTGGTATGCAAACCATGCTCAACCACAAATGCATCAGCAATAACCGAATGCGATGCTCCTATATCAAACAATACACGCGCAGGAAAATAAAAAACAAAGCAAGTACCTGCGATCACTCTTGTTGGCGTGCCCTCCGCTTGCTCCCTCGTCATGGCATTCACTTGGGCAAACTGAGGTCCTGAAATCTGGGGCTGGAAGACTGTCCAAACCGCGAAGGACCAGGCTGCTGAAACGGCCTATACTGGGGCTCTCCCAACCTCTGCTGCGGAGCAGGAAAAGAACGACCTCTAGAAGATCCACCTGCACGACCCTGTGGTGGATCAGCGGTGTGCTGTGATCCAGCCAAAGGACACACTCTCGCAAAGTGCCCGTACTGACCACAAAAGTTACACGAACCTTGCACACCTACACACTGCGCCGTAGGATGCCTTCCTCTACATGGCCACAAAACACAACCTTGGAACTACTGCCGCTACTAGAACTGCCCGAGCCAGAAGAACTAGAACCAGACTTCTTCTTGAACTGATGACCACGAGGTCTAAACCTATGGTGTCCAGACTGCTGGGCTACCTGCTACTGGGGTGGTTAGGATGACTGCACAGACTGGGAAGGTTGCACCCCCGAAACTATGGGACGGTTACCTTGCACCCCTTGCGGCATAACTCGAGACCTACGGTTCTGCAGTCCCTCCTCAATATCCATATCCTTGTCCACCGCATCCGCATAACTCGTCGGTTTACCCCCCAACACCAAAGAATACAACTCCTCATTTAGTTCTTCCAAGAACTTGTTCCTCTTTGCCCTCTCACTGCCAGAAACATGCGGAACATACGCAAGAAGAGAAGAAAACCTCCGAGCATACTCTCCCACGGACATAGATCCCTGCACCAAGTTATCAAACTCACACTCCCTAGCGTTAACATAGGACTCAGGGACATACTCTTGTCGAAAATCAGTATAGAAACTGTTCCACGAAATCCCTACGCCAGTCTCCTCTAGCACACGAGAGGCACCTCTCCACCGACGCTCGGCACCTCTCCTCAACTGAAACTTAGCCAAACTCAGCCTACGCTTGTAGTCATACCCGACACGGTCAAACAACCCGGTTTTGTGCTGCAACCAGGACTCTGCATCGGAACTAGGCTCATCGCCGTTAAACGTCTGAGGGTTCATCCGCTGAAACCTCTCCATCACCAGTTCCATGTAGTCCACACGGGCTGCCAGCTCATCTACCTCAATCTCAACCTTTCTATCATGACCATGACGAGGAATACTACGCTGCACTTCCTCGTTCTGACCTTCGGACTCTTCCTGAAACTGCCCTCTACCTCTACCCCTACGTCTAGGCGGCATCTACGAAGGCATTAATAGGGTAAGATCACACAACAACAATACATATCAAGCAAAAAATAAATCACATAGTCATGCACATGCAACAAACAACACTGTGCCTAGACTCAAATGTGATAAAAAGAAATCGATCTTATCCCAACTTAAGCTCTGATACCAAAACTGTCAGGCCTCGTGCTCAATCACAGAGTTTGACCATGCAAACACATAGCGGAAGCAATAAAATAGTGGCTAAAATTTCGTTTTTTGGCCTGACTAAAAGATTACATAATTTAAAATACTGCAATCCTCAAAATATAGGTTTTACAATGTTTAATACACAACTACATCTCATACAACATACAAACATAGAGTGACTCCCAAATAAACAGAGCGATGAGTCTCTCGCTGAACATAGATACAATACAATATAACGAAAATATCATATGCATCTACTACATATAACTGGGACACTCTATCCACCTCCTGGGGCACCACCAGCTGGATCAACTCCACGACCAGCAGCAAAACCATGGTAACCTGAAAACACAGACAGGCAAACAAACACCAGCCCCAGAGGGACACGGGGTCAAACCCCAGTACGGAGAGCAACTGTAAAACAGCAGTTAAATAGCAACAGATAAACTGCAAGGCTACAATCGAAGACAGGGAGCCAAAGGAATCTCAAGAACCGATCAATAACATCAACAGAGCAACTGAGCAATGGTGGCCACGGGGTGTGTGAGTATATAGGAGCTACGCACTCATCTCAGCACACGGTACCAGATGCAAAACACAGCTCAACCTGTTGTATCCCAACTCATGAGGTGAGGGAGCTACCCACTCCACTCATAGCGGCTAACAGATCCCAGCAGGGAGATGAGGTATACGGGAGTTACCCGTTCGTTCTCTAAATAGGCATCCTGGTACGCACAGATCAAGATAACAAGGTACGACTAAACAAGATCTGAATGCAACATGAATAATGCGTGTATGCAATGACAGCTTGCAGATAACAATACAACAGAATCAAGCAGATAACAACACCGAGGCATACACAGCAGCACACATAATATCATGCTCAATTCAACGCTGTAAGACAAGCTCACATCCGTACCTCAGCTCTGAGCTATAATTACAACAACGAAGTCCCGAGCAACACATATCCGAGAACCTGCTAAGCAACAACGCACAAAATCTCAGGGACAGTAGCATAGAAACTACGAATTGGGAGCTACGAGCTCAACCAAATCTGTCCTACCCTTCTAACACAACAGAAGGCTCTAAACAAAGCACATGGTAGGATCTCAACGCTTACCCAGAAAGCTACCTGAACGGTAGAAGCAAAGCCACGCTTATGCTAACAGACTACAGAAGGGAGATGTCTGGCAATATCCTTCCAGCTAATCTCAATCCTGCGAAAGAGGTATGAGAAGAATCGCCTTGAAAAGAGGAGTCCAGTGCTACCACTCTTGTCTCCGTCGGAGCTGTGTACCGTCGGCAATCGGAGAAGATAAGGTTCGGTGAACAGTAGCTAGGATATCGCGATAGGATTCGCTATCGGAAAATATTCTAAGTGTCGAATCTGAATAATAAAGAACGAAGGCAAAGTCCTCTATTTAAAGGTGAAATCTGCTCTAATCTGATGAACAGAACCCACCGACACTTAAGTCTCAAAACTGATTTCCCATTCGTATCTGAATCTCACATCAGATTTGACTCTACGCCAAAACAGATCCTAACTTATCCAAACGACGTCGCACATAGTCTAATGTCGCTTCTAGACACGTCATCCTTTACTCGAATCTGAAATGCTAAACAGCATCGCATCGCAACCACTCAGATCCTATCGAAATATGAATCTCTCCCGCTAAACAAAAACGCTGTCGTTCCAACTAATCCAAACGACGTAGTTTAGCTACTCTCTACAGAAACACGCTGGCTCACACCTGAACGTCTGCGATTCCATATTCCATCAGCACAACTGAGTGCGATCACCAGCGCTGACCAACACTCACATCTGATCAGTTTCCATGGGAATACTCCAACTCTCCAGATTTGTTTCAAGGACTTACGAACCCGATAGCTTCCCCAAGCTTACCAACTCAAATCTGACTCATCCCAGATCTGTTCAAGCCAAATCTGATCTATGCTAAACCCGATTAATTAACTCAATTAATCTGATTAAACTTTCGGGTCTCACAATATCTGGAATGCGGTGAGAGAAATCATCAGATGCTGTAGGATCTGGATGTTGATCTACTGCCATCTGTACAACCTGATCTACAAAAACTGAATCTGCATCTACCTGTACAATGGGATCTGCAAAAACTAAATCTGCATCTACCTGTACAACGGGATCTGCAAGAACTAAATCTGCATCTACCTGTACAACGGGATCTGCAAGAACTAAATCTGTAGAAGATAAACTGAGATAATCTACAATCTGTATATGGTACTAGACATTATCTACAATCCTTCTCGGAATACTGTGATCACCCAAAACTGGTCCAACTGGAACTAAAGCTGTACAAGGATTAAAACTTCCAACTGGCCTCAAGCAACCAAACATAGAGTACCTTAAGACTTCTGTACAAACCCTGTACCAACCCCAAGTCTTGACTGTAGGCGGGGTTGAATTATCCAGACATTGAGCTGGCTCAATGAAACAACCAATCGGTGCCAGAGTGTTTGACCAAGTCCGTTGAGGCAACTGCTCCCAGAGTTGAGAAAGTGGTTTTATGGTTCCTTGGGGATATAAAATCCTCGATCAAAAATGGCTCCTTCGAACAACATTGCACAACACGGCCTTGTCCACTCTAGCTTGAGTGCTTGCTTCTGCATCAGCAAAGTTTTCGCATAGAAGTGCTATGAGCAGCTGATAACAAATCTATGATTTGAAGCGCCATAGCTGACCAAGGTTGGCTGAAACTGAAATTTGCTCGATGTGCCTCCAAAAATTTTCGCAGCAACAGTTCCCTATACTTTGCAACTATATACAATCGCCTTTGAAGAGCAACTTGTACGGAATCTGTCTCACCCCACGTTAGCACTTGCTCTTCTTTGGCAGCAATAGATTTAAGAGATTTCAGAACCGCAAAACGTTGAAGACTGAAATAATTAAAGAATGCAGCAACTTCATCGATCACCTTCTCTCTCAACTGTACAAGAAATTCGATGTCGCCGCAAATTAATTGAACCATATCATGGGCCGGATGCCCTTTAACTGTGTCTGGCTCGACAAGGGGTGCCTTCCCTTTATCAGTTATAGCAATTTTAGGGAGACTTTCCTTGTACCAGACCTTGTCCGTGACTACTTTAATTGTGATTCCATGTCCAAATTTTATTTTCGTGGGCTCGACAGCAGTGACTGACGGAAGCATCATACCCTCAGGAATCCGGTTCAATAAATCCTCTATAGACAGTGACTCTTCATCTGACAGAATCTGTCTATATCTTCCACCGGCTCTGGATCAATCTCCTTCCCTGTTACAGTTTATACAAGCTGAATATCAGTCTCCTTATTCTTCACAGAGTCTCCGTCCTTATCAATTATCTTACTTTGTTGCTCAACCCTAGACATGTCGTCATCCTCAGATCTTGATACCACTGGTTCTGCCAAATCTGTTCCCATCGCTACGCCTTCGGCAACATCTGGTCCCAACACAACTGTTTCCATTTGTGTGGTTTCAATGAGAACTTGATCAATAATCTTATCCACATCATCAAAGCTGTATGTTCCTACTGTTTCTTTGACAACATTCTCCACACCTAGGTCCTTCTCAACAATTTCATCATCAGAACCTGTTGACAACCTCAATTTTCTCTTTGGTGCTTTGCGCTTTTGAGCATGAGGACGCGCAGCTGGCATAGATGAGATAGGTTCAACAATTTGGATCGGTACGGAATCTTTTGCTACTGTTACAAGTGCCAGATCCTTCTCTGCGGGAGCAGCTCTCCCCGTTTCCGTCCTCTTCTTCTTAACAGCTGGTGCAACTATCTCCACCTGCAACTCATCTGCGTCCTTGTTAGTAGTTGAAGCAGATCTATTTTTAGACACAGATTTCCTTTTTACAACTGCTACTTTAGTCACTTCGGGCTCATCAGATTCACCACGAGAATCAATAGTTTTGTTCGTGGTGACATATGTGCCTATAGTTTTGGTGGAAAGAATTTTCAGAGGAGGGAAGGTCTTCGCCTCTTCCAAGATCACAACTGGATCTCCTTTCAACAGTACACAGATTTGAGAAGCGTAACCCTTGGCTCTCTTTGAGGATTTATCAGCCATCTCATTAAGAGTATCGAATAGCAGTTTGCTCCAGTTGACTTTCAAATCAAAATGAATCGTCGTCATCAACACAAAGCGTTCATGGGTGACGGCATCAAACGAACCAGCTTTTATGGTCACAGACTTCGCAAGTATATCATTCAACAAACAAAATTCATATTTCAATTTCCTCTTTTTGCAAGAGGTTTTGACCGGCTCTCCAGACTGAGAAAACAAACTCCTCGCATCAAACACCAAGTTCTTTGGTACTTCCGACAAATCAGTCAATCCTACAGTAGGCAGTTTGAATACACCTGCAAATCGATCCTCAGTAATCACAACAACCTTTCCGTGAATGACACAGAGAATTGCATTATATTTCACAAGTGCAGTATCGAAAAAATGTTCCAACTACTTTTCACAGAGAACTTACGGACATCCCAGAAATACACGAAGCCCAGTAGATTCTAGGGCTCTGAACATCTTAACCATTGCATCGTTATCAGAAATACCAAAGACAGAGTCGAAATTGACTTGAAGAGCGTTCACAATCAGAGAGGATGCCATTTCAGATAGTAGATAGAACGAGAGAACGCCTGAAAGATAGATAATCTGCAACAGAAAGCACTAGAGAGCAACAACGAAAGAGAGCTTGAAAGTAATTTGTGTACGGTAAAGATTAATGAGAAATGAAAAGGTGTAATGTAAACAGGGAATGCGAAACGGTGAGAGAATGTGGATGTGATGTTTCGTATGATGACAACACGTGTCAATCATCCGTTGGCACGATTAAAATTTTGAAAAGATTTTGAAATAGTTTTGAATTTTAAGCGAGGGTGAAAAAGTAAAAACTACGCCAAATACTTAAAACGTCACAACCTTAGGATCTGTTTTGATGTGTTAGCAGGGGTATTATCAGATGTGATTCCAGATAAGTATCAACTGTGTATATGAGACATCTGAGTGTATCCATATGACATATTCAGCTGACTCAGCACTTATTAATTCAGTCTGTCGTTCCCCCTAAAATTGAGGTCCTCCAAAGTCTGAAATTTTTTCAGATCTGAAATTCCACGAAGTTCCCCCCGAACAGTAGACTCAGATCTGTTAAACACAGAAGCTGTTCAACCTGCAAATTGTTAGCGTAGAGACAAATCAAGGCAGTTCTAAGAGACCCAAAAGGTTTCTGAAATAGGAAAACTTAGCGTCTGATAGAGGTTTTGTGAAGATGTCAGCTACTTGCTGGTCAGTCGACACATACTCCAGCCGGACGTCCTTCTTTAGCACATGGTCCATTATGAAGTGATGCCTGATGTCAATATGCTTTGTTCTAGAGTGCAGCACTGGATTTTGAGTAATCGCGATGGCACTGGTGTTGTCACAGAGAATAGGCGCTTCAGAAGCATCAATGCCGTAGTCCTTTAGCTGGTGTTGAATCCATAAGATCTGAGCACAGTAGCTTCCAACGGCTAAGTACTCTGCTTCAGCTGTGGACGTTTCAATAGAGGTCTGCTTCTTACTGAACCAGGAAATAAATCGATCTCCTAAGAATTGACAAGTACCGCTTGTGCTTCTACGATCAACTCTACATCCTGCGTAGTCTACATCACTGTAACCGATTAGTTGAAAGCTGGAGTCTTTGGGATACCAAAAACCCACATTGGAAGTTCCTTTTAAATATTTTAAGATTCTTTTCAATGAAATATAATGCGATTGTTTTGGCTACGCTTAAACTGAGCACAGCAGCTTCCAACGTCTAAGTACTCTGCTTCAGCTGTGGACGTTGCAATAGAGGTCTGCTTCTTACTGAACCAGGAAATCAATCGATCTCCTAAGAATTGACAAGTACCGCTTGTGCTTCTACGATCAACTCTACATCCTGCGTAGTCTACATCACTGTAACCGATTAGTTGAAAGCTGGAGTCTTTGGGATACCAAAAACCCACATTGGAAGTTCCTTTTAAATATTTTAAGATTCTTTTCAATGAAATATAATGCGATTGTTTTGGCTACGCTTAAAATCTAGCACACATACAGACAGCAAACATGATGTCTGGTCTGCTAGTAGTTAGGTATAGCAAGGAGCCAATAATACCATGATATAAAGATACCTCAATGGCAGTTACAGCTTCATCTTTATCCAATTTGATTGAAGAGCTCATTGGGGTCGCTGCTGCTGAACAATTATCCATGCCAAATTTCTTCAGCAGTTCTTTCGTGTATTTTTCTTGATTAATGAAGATCCCATTGTCAAGATGTCTCACTTGTAATCCCAGAAAGAACGTAAGCTCTCCCATCATGCTCATCTCGAATTTGTCCTGCATCAACTTAGAGAACTTCTGGCACAGTTTGGGGTTAGTTGACCCAAATATAATATCATCAACATAGATTTGAACTAACAGGACGTGGTCAGATTTGACAAATTTAAATAGAGTCTTATCAACAGTGCCTATTGTGAAATCATGCTCAATTAGAAACTTAGACAGTGTATCATACCAAGCTCTGGGTGCTTGCTTCAACCCATATAGAGCTTTATCTAGTTTGTAAACATAGTCTGGATATGTATGATTCACGAAGCCAGGAGGTTGTGCAACATACACTTCCTATGTTAAGACGTCATTAATAAATGCACTCTTAAAGTCCATTTGAAAGACCTTAAAATCTTTAAATGCAGCATAAGCAAGAAACATGCGGATGGCTTCTAGTCTAGCTACTAGTGCGAAGGTCTCATCGAAATCTATGCCTTCCATTTGCCTAAATCCTTGTGCTACCAGTCTAGCTTTGTTTCTAGTTACTACGCCATATTCATTCAGTTTGTTCCTAAAGACCCATTTAGTACCTATTACTAAATGATTATTAGGTCTAGGTACAAGTTGCCATACATTGTTTCTCTTAAACTGGTTGAGTTCTTCTTGCATTGAATCTATCCAACTTGGGTCTTCTAAGGCCTCTTCTATTAGCTTATGTTCTATATGCGAAATGAACGCTGAATCAAAGTGATCATGCATAAGCTGGCCTCGTGTGCGAACAGGAGAATGAATGTTACATATGACCTGCTCGGGTGGATGATTTCTATTCCACCGAAGATCAGATCCGATTGGATTTACTCCTTGTTCAGGATGGATAGTTGAATTTGGATTATCTGTCATTAAATGATGGTTCGCGTTGCTAGCTTGTGCATCAGATTCCAGTTGTTGTGGTTGTTGTTCCAGATTTGAACTCGATTCCAATTGATAATATGTGCTCGCATATTGCGCGTCAGATGTTGGTCGATGTACTATAGGATATGTTTGCGCAACATCTTGAACATTGGTTGTTCCAGTTCCAGTAGCTGGCACAACTGATGAGATCTATTCCTGCAACCGGTCAAAGTTAGTCAAATCAATGAATACTGGGTTACCTGTAAGATCTGCTTGAGCATCGTCATGCGGTGTGTCCAGCGTTGGTTGTATCTCAGCTGAGTATCTTTGTTGTGGCACGTCATTACTTGATTCATCAAGGTTGGATGATTCCAGACGTGTGCAAGTCATTAAGGCTCGCAGCTGAGTTGGATCTGAAACATGTCTCATCAAAAACCACATGTGCTGATTCTTCAACTGTCAGACTTCGATTGTTGAAAACTCTGTAGGCTTTGCTCTCAGCTGAATATCCTAGATATAGACCTGCATCAGATTTGGCATCGAAATCAGTTAGGTACTTTTTACCATTATTATGAATGAAACATCTGCACCCAAACACCCTGAAATATGAAATATCATGTTCTTGCCACTCCAGATCTCATATGGGGTAATTCCTTGGGTCTTGTTAATCATAGATCTGTTCTGAGTGTAGCAAGCTGTGTTAACTGCTTCTGCCAAAAATTTTTTGTGAAATGCCAGAATAAGCAATCATGGATCTAGCAGCTTCTTTTAAAATACGATTTCTCCTCTCAGCAAGCCCGTTCTGCTAAGGAGTTCTCACTGCTGAAAGCTCATGCTTTATCCCAATGTCATCCAGATAAGAAGATAATTTTTTATTTAAAAACTCGGTACCACGATCACTTTTTATCCGATTGACTGTACAAGATCTATCATTTTGCAAATGTTTCAAAAGCTTAATCAGTTGGTCAGCAGTTTCAGATTTTGATTTTAAAAACAACACCCATGTAAATTTCGTAAAATCATCCACAACGACAAGGGTGTAATTCGTTCCCCCTAAGCTAGTTACGGGTATTGGACCAAAAAGATCCATATGCAAAAGCTCTAAGCTTCGGGAGGAACGTTAACCATTTTTCTTTTTGAAAGTAGATCGAATCTGCTTACCCAGTTGACATGCTACACAAATCTTGTCTTTAGAAAAATTTAGTTTGGGCATTCCAGAAACCAATTCTAGCTTACTCAGCTTGCCAAGTGTTTTGAAGTTGAGATGATTCATTCGCTGATGCCACAACCAGCTCTTGGAAGAGTCAGCTGCTAGCAGATCTGTTCAGATCCCATTTGCTCTGACAAATTGATAATGTAGGTATTCCCCGATTTTTTGCCTACCAATACATGTTAAAGTAGATGCCCAACTAGCCAACTTGTGGCGTGTGGGTTTTTTATTGACTCTTGTATATGACAGTCTTTATATATGTTATTCGCATTTCTTTATGGCGTTCTTTATTTTCATTGTGTTATATGATGTTAACAATTGTGTTGGATAAAGACGTAGAATGCACCATAGTGTATGTTAGATGTGATAGTGGATATGATGGCTATCATGAAACACATCTAATAGTCACTGTGCATTCTGAATTCGTTCCTAGTCGATTGGGCCGTCAAAATGAGGATAAGGCCGCCCGAGCTTGAGACTAGAATCTGCGATGTGAAGTACCATGTTTCATTGGTAGGGAACATTGTGATGTTCTGAGCATGCAGATGGATAGTGACCTGGTGATCTATCAAACTACCCTCGTTCGGACTTTCCAAGTGGTTACCATTTGTCGAGTGGTTAAGTCCGAGGTCTTGGTTGTACTGATTAGTCCTCACTACTCGAAAAGTCATTGAGACTCTACATGATAGGCGCCTCACTTTGACCCGTTTGCCGACTCAAAGTAGATCGAATCTGCTTACCCAGTTGACATGCTACACAAATCTTGTCTTTAGAAAATTTAGTTTGGGCATTCCAGAAACCAATTCTAGCTTACTCAGCTTGGCAAGTGTTTTGAAGTTGAGATGATTCATTCGCTGATGCCACAACCAGCTCTTGGAAGAGTCAGCTGCTAGCAGATCTGTTCAGATCCCATTTGCTCTGACAAATTGATAATGTAGGTATTCCCCGATTTTTTGCCTACCAATACATGTTAAAGTAGATGCCCAACTAGCCAACTTGTGGCGTGTGGGTTTTTTATTGACTCTTGTATATGACAGTCTTTATATATGTTATTCGTATTTATTTATGGCGTTCTTTATTTTCATTGTGTTATATGATGTTAACAATTGTGTTGGATAAAGACCTAGAATGCACCATAGTGTATGTTAGATGTGATAGTGGATATGATGGCTATCATGAAACACATCTAATAGTCACTGTGCATTCTGAATTCGTTCCTAGTCGATTGGGCCGTCAAAATGAGGATAAGGCCGCCCGAGCTTGAGACTAGAATCTGCGATGTGAAGTAGCATGTTTCATTGGTAGGGAACATTGTGACGTTCTGAGCATGCAGATGGATAGTGACCTGGTGATCTATCAAACTACCCTCGTTCGGACTTTTCAAGTGGTTACCATTTGTCGAGTGGTTAAGTCCGAGGTCTTGGTTGTACTGATTAGTCCTCACTACTCGAAAAGTCATTGAGACTCTACATGATAGGCGCCTCACTTTGACCCGTTTGCCGACTCACTTGGGGTCATTAGGCGGCGGGATTGGGTGAGGTCCCGATGCATGTAGGAGTCGATGCTTCGTTGTCGAGGATTCACCGCTCGCTTTCATGCGTGGATATCATATGCTATCTGAGGGGATAATAGTATATAAAACTCTGGCCAGAGTACTGGATATGTTTTAGGTAAATGGGTTTATCTAGTTACACTCGCGATGTCACTTTTCCATCTCCAAGATGTATGCATAGCTATCAGATCTCTAGCGACTCTCGATTTACCAATGGTCGTTGATCTGATCGGGATATATGTGTTAAAAGGACCGTACTATACGCTAACCACGACCAACTGGTTCTTGCAGGCACTATCAGTGATACCTAGGGGAT
>KV002462.1:10093-81585 GCA_001598015.1 Dorcoceras hygrometricum | reverse complement strand
CTATAGTGCATTCTAGGTCTTTACTCAACGCAATTGTTAATCATTATACAACACAATGAAAGTAAAGAATGCCATAAATAAATGCGAATATCATATATAAAGATCGTTTCATACAGGAGTCTATGAACCCACACGCCACAAGTTGGCTAGTTGGGCATCTACTCTAACACATACTGCATAGAGCGACTTACCCGACCCCAACAACTCTGCTGTCGGGAACAGACGACCAGGCAGGACACATGCTGATCATAAAATTCATAACTAATTCATTTCTTGACCAAATCGCTTCCCGTTTGGACATACGTGATCCTAACTCGATGTAATAACTATCTGGACCACCCTTGGACCAAAACCTAAGCCTCATGAACCAACCATGACCGAAGAATCAAAAGAAACGAATCAAAAATGTTTTGAAAACTGTGAAACATGCATGGATCTCAAACGTTATGCATAGATCTAAACAAATCACATACAATTCATGCATTAAACTTTAAAAATAGTATACTATGTCTTAAATTATGAGAAAAAGAATAGATATTACATGCCTGGCTTGGAGAGAATAGAGATCTGCGAGTTACCGACGTTGTAGACGCGAGATCGGGGCACCACTGGATTTGGATCACCAAACTTCACCAAGGAAAGGGAATTAAACTTTGATCTATAGGGGAGGAGGGGGACGGCTGGTTGTGTATATGGAGGCTAGATTTGATAAGGACATGGTGTTTATTAAAATGAGTGTGACAATTTTAACCCCTAATGATTTATTTAATAAAAGGAATGGAAAATGACATGCTAGTCCCTCCATTAATTGAAAGGATAATTAAAACTCAAAACTTGGCTTTAAAGATTAGATATTTTCGAAATTGAAGCCTCCTCAAAATTTAAAACACCTTAAAATTCAATATACCAGCCTGTATAGGCGAAAAACAGGTTCCCCTCCAAAATAATTATACAAACTCAAATTTTCAGGAATTGTTGTTTAAAATAAAATAAATTCATTCTTAAAAATCTAGGAACCTTAAAATCTCAATTTATTTTCATTCCGATCGGCCCTAATCTCGTCCACGCGTCCGTAACTCAAACAGGCTGAAAAACAAGTCATGCACACCATGCAGCATAAAATCATAAATAAATCAAATAAAATGGCATGTAATCATCTAAAAATATTTTCTTCCTAGTCATGCACTCATTCTCACGTAATCTGAATTTCGGAGCGTTACACTGTAGAAATAGTGTTCAGGGGTAAAACAGATTTGACTCACGAAACAGATTTAACATCCGGAAAACAGACTTGACAGGGAAATTCAGATCTGACATGGAAATTTCAGATTTGATCATAGAATCTTGCCGCTAGTGTATAAAAACAGAATTGGATACTGAACTAGTGCCACAACATCTCGATGACACCCAAGAACCAGCTCCGTATATCGAATCGGAACGAAATCCCGATTTGAGCAGCATCGCCAATTACTAGTCAAGTCCAGACGTCGCCGTTCACCAAGACGAACTTCATAATCTTTCAAGGAACTAGAATCTGAATGCTCCATGATTAAAAAACACATCAACATTTGCGTTAAAACATACTGGAATTCTTTTGAAACAGAAAAAAAACAGTGAACCCGATCTTTCTTTCCATAAACATGCTGGAACATTGCTATATTTTTAACTTAAGCAGGAAAGCAAACAGAACTGAGGAAAATCAATATATGCTTTAAATGACGTAGCAAGGATCAGCTTTTACTTTCCTTAACACTGGATACACGGAGGCAGCTGGTTCCTGCAGAATTCCTCCTCAAGCACCACGACGAGCTCCAGAGAGTTTTAAGAGAATGAAATTTTCTTTTCAAATGAAAGTGAACTCAAACTTCACGTAAAGAATCATATAAAAGAGCATAATTGTCATTAGGTGAAAACACTCGAGTAGGCATGGGATTCCTACCGCAGCTGGTTCCTACAGAATTCCTCCTCAAGCACCACGACGAGCTCCAGAGAGTTTTAAGAAGATGAAAGATTTTCTTTACAAATGAAAGTGAACTCTAACTTCACGTAAAGAATCATATAAAAGAGCATAATTGTCATTAGGTGAAAACACTCGAGTAGGCATGGGATTCCTACCAACTATTTGTCCTTTTTGAAAGATTTGTAAAAAGCTCCCATCTACTGTTTTGAATTTAGAAATTTGCCAAAGGATTTTGAAGGGAACAATTTGCTCAATTTGAAGCATTTTATGTCCGAAATCTGAATCTGCTCGAGCTTGTGCTTGAGGATAAATCTGTCCGGGAACCTTCCGCGCCGTAACTCAAATCTGAAATCAGCTTTTAAAACAATTAAAATGAACTTAAAGCTGAAATCTGGAAATATCAACATGGCCATTAAAATTAAAAAGGGTTAAAATTGTGGTCCTACGGATTTTCGGGGCGTACAAAAATAGAATCGCGGAATTGAAGCTGAAGAAGGGTACTAAAATTAGCAATTAAACCCTTCAAAATTTAGTTCTATCATTGTGGATTTATGGATTACCTGGGCGTTACATAGGCGGCCCGCTTAAAATTTATCTTATTTTATTTTTGATAAAAAAGTGACCACACACACACAAAGTGGCTGTATTGGAAATAGATCAGGCCTTAGCCTTTAATGAACACCCAACTGAGGATTTTGCTCATAATTTGTTTACTCGGGGTGTCAACTGGATGTAAATCAGAATATATTAGCACTGTCTCTGAAAACTGTATTGTACAGTTGATCTCAGTTAGAAAGGTGATTCAAAATAAATTGTAACGCCCCAAAATCCATAGGACCACATTGTTAGCCTTTTTCTTTGGAAGGGTTGTTTTGATATTTTGTGTGTCCAGCTATCGTTCGAGCTGGTTCTTTTGCCAAAGATGATCTTCTCTTCCAGCTTAGAAGCATGGTCCAAAAGATTCCCGGAAGGATGCGCCCCAAGCACAACCCCAAGCTGGCAGTGATTTTGCATAAAATGCTTTGGATATGTGACTTCAGTGTTCAATAAAATTATAGTAGTATATTTCAAAATTTAAAGATGTAGTAGGGGGATTTTGATAAATATTGTGGGTTGGTAAGGTGACCCATCGCTCTTCTTGTACTATATACCTACTACCAATCATACTTCTTACAAAATGATATTTTGAGATTTATAGAGCTCACTTTCATGAAAGAAAACTTCACTTATCAAAATATTTAGAAGCTCGACAGCTTGTGCTTGTGGTGAAATTCAGCCGAGGTCCTCTGCTCTTCGTGATTCTCAGTTAAGGCAAGTAAAACTGATTCTTTGCTGCATCTAGAAAACATATGCTGTTTCTTTGTTTTCTGTTGATTTCTTGCCTGATGCATGTGTAAGTTTCAGTTTCAGTTTAGTTCATGTTCATGTTTAATTTAAAGGTTTGAAGTATGAAAGTTATGGGTTCACAGCAGCGATGTTTAAAGTTTTGATAAAACTCACCAGTTTGTGTTTCAACAAGAGCGATGTTGTATTTTAAAAACACTGAGCTGTACAGGTTCGAATTTACTTATGAACAATGGAAAAGCTTCTTATCAAATGTGCTGTAGTGTTATGGATATTTCTCTGAACAGATAAGCGGTGCTAGTTTAATCGGGATTTACATTCCTGTTGGATAAGTTGAGCTGGTCTGTTTAGAGATTGTCCAAGCTGGTACAATACTTTCATGTTCTCTAAGCTGATCCAGTCTACCTTTATGGCATGATTCGTATGTTTGTTTCTAAGCTAAGTTGACTATCCAAAACAGGATTGAAAAAGTTTAATATTTTCTACCCGAGCTGACCTACCTAGTCACGAGCTGGTCCAGCTCTCATTCGTGCTGGACTACCTTTTCTCGAGTTCTGCTCTTCACTTTCATTGAACAGTTTTCATGGAATAATTCCAATACCAGTAGTCGATAATCCATTATTCTTTATTGATATCATTGTTAACTCCTTGACACTATGTTCTTCAATTATTCACCTGGTCTGGTTTTCAATTAGCACCAGCTCGCGGTCCAGCTGTACGCTCAGTGAGGTTTTAAAAGTAAATGAGATATAAAAAAGTGAACCCCACAAGTTTAATTGATCAGCCTCCGATCAAGTGCATTGTTTAAAAGATAATTCATCAGTTTAAAGGAAGTGATATTCAGTTTTAAAGTATTTATGACATAGATAACAAACGGTCCACAATAAGGGTGAGTGAACTGGTTGACGGACCATAGTGCCCCTTCACGAGGAAAAGGACAAGATTATGGTTAGCAAACTATAATCCCTTTCACAGCTGAGTTGGGATTTAATTCCCCAGTTCCTGAATTCAGATGTTAGCTTGATCAAGATCCATGACCTAAGTAGAGCTTCTAGGCCATAAGTCACAAAGAAAATAAGGGCGACCTGGGTTGATGTCTCGATCTGATTTTATGAGACAAATTTGTGTTTCAGCTGACTTCCTTTAAATTATGCCTTTAGCTTATGCATATTTATGCCTGCATGATGTGATCTTGTTATCCTCAGTTTTTATTGGTTGAGCCCCTAGGCTCATAAGTTTTCTTGGTGCACGTGAGGCAGCTCAGGGGCAGGCGAAAGGTGCGGGTTGTACCAGCTTGGGAGCGTTTGTGTTTATTGAAGGACAATATTTCCATGTTGTTTTTTGATCTTTTCAAAACTGTATTAAGATCTATTACAATAATAGATGATTCATAGAATTCAAGAAGTTGTAATATCCTTTTTGTAATTCGAACGAAATTTTTGTACCTCGAAGCTGACCTTACTTTTGATCGTATCAACTGCTCTATAATTCAAGTCTTGGAAGGAAATACGGCTTCCAATTAATGTTTTACTCCAATCCGTTGACTCCCTTGGTCTGGGTATCACAACCTGGTATCAGAGCATGGTACTAGATATAAAGACACATTACCAGTCTGGGACAGTTCTAGCCGACCGCATCTCCTGAACTGTGAATTTTATTTTTATGTCATAGAGTAATCTTTTTACAGCAACACCCGTGTTTTAGCTGACAGTGGTTGTCAGGCCCGATGCACAAATCAGAGATTTAAACACGCAAACAACACGGCGGAAGCATTAAAAGTGGCTAAAATTTTTCACTTTGGCCTGACTCAGAAAACATAATTTCAAAATACACTTATACTCAAAATATTGGTTTTACAATAACCCAAAAACTGATCATAACAGCTACGAATACAGCAGGTATCAACATACAAGCCAACAAAATCCAAATCTGAATACATCAGAAGCACGGGGCATTCCCCGACGACAACTCCACATAAATAAATATATTTATATATAACTGGGACACTATAATCAATCTCTGGGCACATCACCAGCTGACTCCCCTCCACGGCCAGCTGAATAACCTGGAAAACCTGAATGGCACATAACAAACCAAACAGCCCCAAAGGGACAGGGGTCAAACCCCAGTACGGAGAGAAAATTATAACATCACATAGACAACAGATATAAATGAATGTGCTATGCATGAGGACGACAGAATGCATAGGCTACAATCAAAACAGGAAGCCAAAGGAGCTTAGAATAACTCAACAGTCGATACATATCGAAGGGGAGAAGTGGCCACGAAGTATGTGAGAGCATGGTTGCTATCCACTCGTCTCAACACACTATACCAGAGCCTAAACCAGATCACTCAACCTGCTATTGCCAAAGCTCATGAGAGCATGGTAGCTATCCACTCGTGTCATAGCGGCTAACAATGAGATCAGCAGGGAGATGAGGAGCACGGTATTGCTGTCAGGCCTCGTGATCTAAACAGAGCAAAATCATACAAACACATGCGGAAACTATCAAAAAGCGGGTAAAATTTTCGCTTTTGGCCTGACGGTTTAAAACAATATAATTTAAAATAAAGCGATACTCAAAGTATATCCCAGTACGTAAAAACGACCAACAGTATAGCATAACATCATCAACACAAAAACATGTATCAGACTCCAACTACGGGGTACAACAACGAAGCACAGGGCATCCCCCTGGCTGACTGATATATATAATAATAAATATGCTATACGCAACTGGGACACGCTAGCCACCTCCTGGGGCACCACCAGCTGGGTTAAAACCACGACCAGCTGTAAAACCTGGGTTCCCTGAAAACAACACAAACAAGGAAACAAATCAAGCCCCAGAGGGACATGGGGTCAAACCCCAGTACGGAGAGCAACAGATAAAGCTAAAAGAATGCATAAGATAAACTGCAGATGCTATGCATGAGACACCGGATAACAACAGAAGGCTCGACCAACAAGGGAGCTAAGGAACTCAAGCATATCTCCAAGAATCTGCAACAACAGTGGCCACGAGGTGTGTTCACAGTGTGGTAATGAGCCACTCGCCGTGATACAACACCTGAATACCAGATGCATCAAACAACTCAACCTGCCGTTGCCTGGCCCATGAACTGTGGTAGTTAACCACTCGGCGCATGGTGGCTAACGATCCCAGCAGGGAGATGAGAGTGCGGTATTGCCGCTCGCCCTCGCATCCTGGTAAGAATCAACAACAGCAATACAAGATACAAGGCTGCAAAATACGATACACAAGGGATCTAAAATATGCGTGAACAAATGCGTGTATGCAATTCACATGAAACAGCTAGCATAAACACCAATGCTCAGCAAGCAATACACAGATAAGTTCACCGAAACATCCCAACAGCCACGCATAATATCTCACGCCAATTCCAAGCTACATCAAGCTCAAATCCGTACCTTATACTTTTGTGCAACAATTACTACAAAACAGGCCCGAGAGTTCTGGATAGCAACCTGCTAGATACACAACACACAGATCTCAAAAGCTGCACAAACTCACGGCCAATTACAGAAGCTCACGGCTGGGAGCCACGCTCAACCAACTCCATTTTTATCAAAACAACTTACTGGAAGCTAATTCACAACTAGAAACAAGATATGAAGCTAAAACCCAAAGGCTAACTGCGCGCACAAACACACTGCCGGAGATAGCAGCTTCGCGATCTCTCTCCAATGAACGCTAACCTCCAAAAGTGGTATGGAAAGATAGAGCTTCGCAAGAGGAGTCCAACGCAACCTCAATTGTCCAAGACGACGGCCGGAATCGATAGGAATCACCGGATAAAATCAACGGTGAACAGTAGCCTAGGGTTCGAAGCGAAGAACGAATGTCGGGGAAAATATTATAAGTATGGGATCTGATATCTCAATCGAAGACCAAGTCTTCCTATATATAAATCCCGTAGCTACTGAAATCTGCTTTAAACAAATCCACCGACAAAAACCAGCAGGCACAAACAACCAGCAGATGCAAAGAAACCAGCTGCTGAAATCTCAAACCACGCTAAACAAAACGACGACGCAAGCTACAGTAACCACCACCAACTGCAAGCTACAGTAGCGAACAATTCTCTCGCAGCTGGACAGCCAGACGCTGGTTCAAAATACAAAAGCTGGAACCAGCTGCAACATACAAAACGCAGCGTTGCAACTAATCAAAACGGCGTCGCGTTGCCACATCATCAAATCTGGTCCTCTCGCGCAATACCAGCCGCAAGCTACAGGAAAACCAGACGCGAGCTACAGGAACGTTGACCAACGTTGACATCTGGAAATCAATTATGCGCATCGAGTGGTTCCTTAGCGCTAGCCAAAACGACGACGTTTCCTCCTCGGGCTACAGTGATGTTGACCCGCGTTGACATCTGCCTCGACTGGACAACCAGCAGACACACGCGACCAGATCTCACACTAACGCTACACCAAAACGACGTCGCTCCAACTTATTCAAATCACACCGTATCCAACGCGATACAAATTCACGCTAAGGCAACTGCTGATTTTTACAAACGATACATCTCTCCAATACGACGGCGTTTCACTATGCAACCAGCTTTCACCAAAAACCAGCTTTCAAATTCAAAAACACGAAAACTCCCAGAATTGATCCAAATGCTATTTCAGACCCGAAAATGAAAACCAAACATACAAACAAAGATCCAAACAACCAGAAATCTCTAAAAACCGATACATTCCAACAATTAATCTCTAATACAAAACCAGGTCTCACATTTCTCCCCCACTAAAAAGGATTTCGTCCTCGAAATCAACACAAAAATTGTGGCACCAGATACAGCAGCAAGATACAAAACAAAACTCGCCTAACACAGGCCAAGAGTTCAAGATAACTGAGCAAACATATAACAATAACTAGGGAAGAAATACAACCAAAAGCTACAAACTACTGGAAATTTAGCTCAACAGCTACTCAAACAGATGCGGCCACTCGCGCTGCATCTTTTCTTCCAGCTCCCAAGTATCTTCTTCCCTTCCATGTTTGCTCCACTGCACCATTACCAACGGAATGGTCTTATTTCTCAACTGTTTCTCTTTTCTGCCAAGGATCTGCAAGGGATATTCTTGATAACTCAACGACTGATCTAGCTCCACCTCGCCAGTTCTAAGCACATGAGACGGATCTGGATCATATTTCCTCAACATGGAGACATGGATGACATCATGAAGAGAAGAAAACTCTGATGGCAACAACAGCCGATATGCTAAAGGGCCAATCCTCTCAACAATCTCATACGGACCAACGTAACGAGGAGCTAACTTTCCCTTGTGTCCAAAACGCATCACACTGTGAAACGGAGAAACCTTGACAAATACACGATCACCAACCTGAAACTCAAGAGGTCGACGCCTCTTATTCGCATAACTGGCTTGGCGATCTTGGGCAGCTTTCATCCGCTGTCTAATAAGATCCACATGATCTTTCATTTTCTGCACAAAGTCAGGGGCAGATAGCTGTTTCTCCCCCACTTCTTCCCAACACAATGGCGATCTGCACTTTCTGCCATACAAAGCCTCAAAAGGCGCCATGCCAATCATCACTTGGTAGCTGTTATTGTACGAAAACTCAACCAAAGACAACGCGTCTTGCCAGCTACCTCCGAAATCCAACACAACAGCTCGCAACATATCCTCTAACGTCTGGATAGTTCGCTCAGACTGGCCATCTGTCTGGGGGTAATACGTGGTGCTCATAGCCAATCTGGTACCCAAAGCTGTTTTCAAACTCTTCCAAAACCTGGAATTAAACCTCGGATCTCGGTCAGAAACGATTGAAACGGGCACACCATGTAGTCTAACGACAAAAACAACGTACAGATTCGCCATCTTCTTCAACGAGAAGGTCATTTCATAGGGAATGAAGTGTGCAGACTTCGACAGTCGGTCTATAACCACCCAAATAGCATCGTATTATCTGCTGTAACGAGGCAGATGCGTCACGAAATACATAGCAATGTGCTCCCAATTCCATTGGGGCACTTCCAAACTCTGCAACAGACCACCAGGTCTCATCCTTTCGGCCTTAACCATCTGAAAATTCAAACAACGAGCAACAAAACCAGCAACGTCGCTCTTTAGGCCAGCCCACCAAAAGTGCGGTTTCAAAGCATGGTACATATTCCGTGCACCAGGATGAAAACTATGTCTGCTACAGTGCGCTTCTCGAAGGATCTCCTCTTTCAAATCAATCAAATTGGGCACAAACAACCTGCCCCGGAAATGCAAACAACCATCGGAAGAGACAGAATAATCCTCAAGTTCGCCAGCCCTGACACTCAACTTCAACTCATGGATAGACGGATCGGTCCTTTGAGCTGCTCGAATTGTAGAAATAATCTGTGGCTCCACTTGGAAAGAAGAAACCACCACATAATCCTCAGCCGGGTAAAATCTCCAACCCGTAGTGTTAAGATGCTCTTGGTCCTTTGAGATGTATAACAAAGCAAGCATCTCACTAGCCTTCCTGCTCAAAGCATCGGCCACCACGTTTGACTTCCCAGGCTGGTACTTAATCTCACAATCAAAGTATTTTAGCTGCTCCATCCATCGTCGCTGTCTCATATTCAGGTCAGGCTGCGAAAACAATATTGCAAACTCTTGTGGTCGGAGTACACCACAAACTGCTCGCTCCTGCTCAAAGCATCGGCCACCACGTTTGACTTCCCAGGCTGGTACTTAATCTCACAATCAAAGTATTTTAGCTGCTCCATCCATCGTCGCTGTCTCATATTCAGGTCAGGCTGCGAAAACAAATATTGCAAACTCTTGTGGTCGGAGTACACCACAAACTGCTCGCCATACAGGTAGTGACTCCAGATCTTCAACGCAAAGACCACCGCCGCTAACTCCAAATTATGGACTGGGTAACGAGTCTCGTGCGGTTTCAACTGCCGCGAGGCATACGCAATGACTCGACCATTTTGCATCAACACGCAATCCAATCCATTAAGCGAAGCATCAGATCAAACAACAAAACCACCTGAACCGGACGGCAGAGCCAACATAGGCTCAGTAGTCAACTTTTCCTTGAGCAGTTGAAAAGCATTCTCGCACTGCTCAGTCCAAACAAACCTCTTGTCCTTCTGTATTAATTGAGTCATCGGCTTTGCTATACTTGAGAATCCCTCAATGAAACGACGATAATAGGCAGCCAGACCCAAGAAACTGCGAATCTCGGAAACATTCCTGGGACGCTCCCAGTTCAGAACGGCATCAACCTTGCTAGGATTCACCGAAAACCCCTCGGCTGAAATCACATGTCCCAAGAATACGGCACGATCCAACCAGAACTCACACTTGGAGAACTTTGCATACAACTGCTGGTCTCTCAGTGTCTGAAGGACAATCCGCAAATGCTCCTTGTGCTCCAAAGGAGTCTTCGAATAGACTAAGATGTCGTCGATGAACATGATCACAAACTGATCGATAAACTCGCGGGAAAACTCAGTTCATCAAATCCATAAAGACTGCAGGCGCGTTGGTCAAACCAAACGGCATCACTAAAAACTCAAAGTGTCCGTACCTCGTACGAAATGCAGTCTTCGCGACATATTGATCTCTCACCCTCAGCTGATGGTACCCGAAACGAAGATCAATCTTTGAATATATAGCAGAACCTTGCAACTGATCAAACAGATCATCGATTCTCGGCAACGGGTACTTGTTCTTCACAGTGGCTTTATTCAACTGGCAAAAATCAATGCACATCCGCATTGAGCCATCCTTCTTCTTCACAAACAGTATAGATGCTCCCCACGGTAACATACTAGGACGAATAAAACCTTTCTCCAGCAAATCATCTAACTGCAACTTGAGTTCTCTCAACTCCGCAGGCACCAGACGATAAGGAGCACACGAAATCGGAGCTGTGCCAGGCACCAGCTCTATGCTGAAGTCGATCTCCCGCCTCGGAGGAAAACCAGGAATCTCCTCCGGGAACACATTCGGGAAATGTCGCACCACCGGAACGTCGCTAAGCTGAACACAAGAAGAAGAAGACGCATCCAAAGCGTAAATTATAAAGCCAGCATTCACCAAAGACAACAAGCTAAACATCTCCATCGCTGAGACCAACGGGATCATCGATCTAGAATCCTGGCCGTAGAAGTCCCACTTCTCGCCAGACATAGGCCTAAAACGCACAATCCCATGGAAGCAATCCACTGAGTCCCTATAGTTGGACATCACATCCATCCCAACTATGCAATCGAAATCCCAAAGCATCAAACGGATCAAGTTTGCTAACAGAACATGCTCACCAAACCGAAACACACCATCCAACAAAACCTCCGGGGAGAACAGGCTCACACCACCAGGGGTAGAAACAGAAACGGCATCACGCAAAGGGATGGTACACAGACCATGCTCAACAACAAACGAATCAGAAATAAACAAACTGCGATGCACCGGTGTCAAACAACACACGAGCAGGAAAATCGAAAACAAGACATGTACCTGTGATCACCCGGCTCGGCGTCTCCTCTGCCTGCTCCCTAGTAATGAAGTTGGCCTGAGCATGCTGGGGTCCAGAATAGAACGGCCGAGACGACTGTCCGAATCGCAACGGACCAGGCTGCTGGAATGGCCTGAACTGAGTCTCCACAATCCTGGGCTGCTGAAACTGAGGGGAACAACCCCTAGACTGTCCTCCATGACCCTAAGGCGGGGCCGCGGTTTGCTGCGATCCAGCTGACGGACACACCCTAGCGAAGTGCCCATACTGACCGCAACTGCTGACCTCGGGGTCGAAACCTCTGACGCCCAGCCTGCTGAGCCACCTGTGGCTGCTGTTGCTGCCGGGGCTGATTGGCTGACTGGGAGGACTGAGAAGACTGCGCTCCTTGAATGGAAGGATGACCACCCTGCGGTGCCTGCTTCCGACGAGCACTACAACTCCGCATGCCCTCCTCGAGATCAAGGGCACTATCCACTGCCTCAGCATACGTTTTGGGTTTGCTGGTCAACACCATCTGATAAAGCTCATCATTCAAACCCTCAATAAATCGAGTCCGCTTGGTCCTCTCTCGGCCAAAAAAATGGGGAACGTACGCCAACAAGGAAGAGAACGGACGCGCATACTCCCTCACAGACATGGAGCCCTGCTCCAAACGATCAAACTCCCGCTCACGGGCGTTCACATAAGATTCCGGTACATACTCCTGCCAGAAGGTGGTACAGAAACTATCCCAAGAGATCCCAACTCCGGTCTCCAGCAAAGTACTCGAAGCACCTCGCCACCAGCGCTATGCGGCCTTCCTAAGCAACAGAGTCACTAAACTCAGCCGAAGATCATCATCATACTGAACTCGGTCTAAAAGAGCAATAACATTCCGGAGCCACAAATCCGCATCCTCACTGGACTCGTCACCATTGAAGACTGGAGGATTCATCCTCTGAAACCGAGCGATCGCCACATCCATCCGCTCCACCGGGGGAGGCAAATCATCAACTTCCTCCTCCTCACTAACACGAGTATGGCTGCGAGCACTATGCCTATCCTCGTTCTGTCCTGCTGATTCCTCAAACTGCCCCCTACCTATACCACGACGTCTAGGCGGTATCTACGAAAACACTCAACACGATCAAGCAAAACAGAACAGATACGGCATAGATAGCATATAGCACAGAAATATGCAGCACGTAGTCACATAACCAAGCACACGTACACACAACACTGTGCCTAGACTCGAGTGTGATCAAAGAAATTTAGCTTATCCCAGCTTAAGCTTTGATACCAAAAATGTCAGGCCTCGTGATCTAAACAGAGCAAAATCATACAAACACATGCGGAAACTATCAAAAAGCGGGTAAAATTTTTGCTTTTGGCCTCACGGTTTAAAACAATATAATTTAAAATAAACCGACACTCAAAGTATATCCCAGTACGTAAAAACGACCAACAGTATAGCATAACATCATCATCACAAAAACATGTATCAGACTCCAACTACGGGGTACAACAACGAAGCATAGGGCATCCCCCTGGCTGACTGATACATATAATAATAAATATGCTGTACGCAACTGGGACACGCTAGCCACCTCCTGGGGCACCACCAGCTGGGTTAAAACCACGACCAGCTGTAAAACCTGGGTTCCCTGAAAACAACACAAACAAGGAAACAAACCAAGCCCCAGAGGGACATGGGGTCAAACCCCAGTACGGAGAGCAACAGATAAAGCTAAAAGAATGCATAAGAGAAAATGCAGATGCTATGCATGAGACACCGGATAACAACAGAAGGCTTGAACAACAAGGGAGCTAAGGAACTCAAGCACAACTCCAAGAATCTGCAACAACAGTGGCAACGAGGTGTGTTCACAGTGTGGTAATGAGCCACTCGCCGTGATACAACACCTGAATACCAGATGAATCAAACAACTCAACCTGCCGTTGCCTCGCCCATGAATTGTGGTAGTTAACCACTCGGCGCATGGTGGCTAACAATCCCAGCAGGGAGATGAGAGTGCTGTATTGCCGCTCACCCTCGCATCCTGGTAAGAATCAACAACAGCAATACAAGATACAAGGCTGCAAAATACGATACACAAGGGATCTGAAATATGCGTGAACAAATGCGTGTATGCAATTCACATGAAACAGCTAGCATAAACACCAATGCTCAGCAAGCAATACACAGATAAGTTCACCGAAACATCCCAGCAGCCACGCATAATATCTCACGCCAATTCCAAGCTACATCAAGCTCAAATCCGTACCTTATACTTTTGTGAAACAATTACTACAAAACAGGCCCGAGGGTTCTGGATAACAACCTGTTAGATACACAACACACAGATCTCAAAAGCTGCACAAAACTCATGGCCAATTACAGAATCTCACGACTGGGAGCCATGCTCAACCAACTCCATTACTATCAAAACAACTTACTGGAAGCTAATTCACAACTAGAAACGAGATCTCAAGCTAAAACCCAAAGGCTACCTGCGCGCACAAACACACTGTCGGAGATAGCAGCTTCATGATCTCTCTACAGTGAACGCTAACCTCCAAAAGTGGTATGGAAAGATAGAGCTTCGCAAGAGGAGTCCAACGCTACCTCAATTGTCCAAGATGACGGCCGGAATAGATAGGAATCACAGGATAAAATCAACGGTGAACAGTAGTCTAGGGTTCAAAGCGAAGAACGATTGTCGGGGAAAATATCTAAGTATGGGATCTGAAAATCTCAATCGAAAACCAAGTCTTCCTATATATATAAATCCCACAGCTTCTGAAATCTGTTCTAAACAAATCCACCGACAAAAATCAGCAGGCACAAACAACCAGCAGATGCAAAGAAACCAGCTAGCTAACATCTCAAACCAACGCTAAAAAAAACGACGACGCAAGCTACAGTAACCACCACCAGCTGCAAGCTACAATAGCGAACAATTCTCTCGCAGCTGGACAGCCAGACGCTGGTTCAAAATACAAAAGCTGGAACCAGCTGCAACATACAAAACGCAGCGTTGCAACTAATCAAAACGGCGTCGCATTGCCACATCATCAAATTTGGTCCTCTCGCGCAATACCTGTTGGCGAAAGTGGCGGATCCGGATCCCGTTTCCCGGCGGCGCAGCGGAAGTTAAAAATTGCCCCGAGATACGTGCAATACATTACAAATAATCAACGATAAACATACATAGGATGTTTGAATCGTTACCTTGCTGGCGTCTAGGCGCCTGGCTCCGACCAGTTTCACAAGGAAACCGGCAATTCAAAAGGTAGGCGGCGGTAGATCGTCTAATCAGGTCCACGACCGGAAGCACGATTACTCCATCAATCTGCACTAGAAGATCTGACAGATTTTGGCACGATCGGAATCTCCTCTTCGTGGTGGCCGGAGAAAGTCCGGTGGAGCAAGGCGGCGGCACGTGGCCGACGGCGACGCGTGGCCGACGGCGACGGCGCGTGAGAAGGGGCACGATCGAGAGAGGAGTTGGGAGGAGGTGGGCGGCGCAAGTGTGTGGTGGAGGCTAGGGTTCAAGTTGTATTGTGATGTGTTGCCCTAGTTCTAGCATAAGTAGACCAATGATGGGCTTCCACTAGTCCAATGGGCCTGGGGCGGGCACAGGTCCATGTGAACATTCGTTTCAACCGTACCACCGTGGCTTCATCACAATTCCGATCGACGATCAGATCGGACCGATAGACTCAGTTTCCAAAACTGAATATTATGATGTGAAAACATTTTTCAGACCACCTTGTCCAAAATTACACTTTAGCCCTCAACTTTGGGAAATCGCAATTTGACCCCTGTTGACTTTTAGGAAGTCGCACTCCCCAAATTCCTTCTCCTATGCTCAACACATTGAGCTCAGTTTCCGTGCGGGAATCATGAATCCAGTACTTGTGTGACTCTCAATGGTTCAGAGATACAGCTAGCCGTGGGCCCACAACCATTGTGACTCCGAAATCACAATTTCGGACTTGCCCATCGTATCATGGTAAAGCGCCTAGCAACATCGCCCCATGATCCCCTAGGTATCACTGATAGTGCCTGCAAGAACCAGTTGGTCGTGGTTAGCGTACAGTATGGTTCTTTCAACACATATATCCCGATCAGATCAACGACCATTGGTAAATCGAGAGTCGCTAAAGATCCGATAACTATGCATACATCTTGGAGATCGAATAGTGACATCGCGAGTGTAACTAGGTAAACCCATTTACCTAAAACACATCCAGTACTCTGGCCAGAGATTTATACACTATTTTCCCCTCAGATAGCATAGGATATCCACGCATGAGAGCGAGCGGTGAATCCTCGACAACGAAGCATCGACTCCTACATGCATCGAGACCTCACCCAATCCCGCCGCCTGATGACCCCAAATGAGTCGGAAAATGGGTCAAAGTGAGGCACCTATCATGTAGAGTCTCAATGACGTTTCGAGTAGTGAGGACTAATCAGTACAACCAAGACCTCGGACTTATCCACTCGATAAATGGTAACCACTTGGAAAGTTCGAATGAGGATAGTTCGATAGATCACTAGATGTGTTTCATGATAGCCATCATATCCACTATCACATCTAACATACACTATGGTGCATTCTAGGTCTTTATCCAACACAATTGTTAACATTATAATCACAATGAAGATAAAGAATGCCATAAATAAATGCGTATTTCATAAATAAAGATTGTCATATACAAGAGTCTATAAAACCCACACGCCACAAGTTGGCTAGTTGGGCATCTACTCTAACAATACCACCCGCAAGCAACAGGAAAACCAGACGCGAGCTACAGGAATGTTGACCAACGTTGACATCTTGAAATCAATTATGTGCATCGACTGGTTCCTTAGCGCTAGCCAAAATGACGACGTTTCCTCCTCGGGCTATAGTGATGTTGACCCGCGTTGACATATGCCTCGACTGGACAACCAGCATACACACGCGACCAGATGTCACACTAACGCTACACCAAAACGACGTCGCTCCAACTTATTCAAACGACACCGTATCCAACGCGATACAAATTCACGCTAAGGCAACTGCTGATTTTTACAAACGATGCCAGATCTCTCCAATACGACGGCGTTTCACTATGCAACCAGCTTTCACCAAAAACCAGCTTTCAAATTCAAAAACACAAAAACTCCCAGAATTGATCCAATTGCTATTTCAGACCCAAAAATGCAAACCAAACATACAAACAAAGATCCAAACAACCAGAAATCTCTAAAAACCGATACATTCCAACAATTAATCTCTAATACAAAACCACGTCTCACAATTGCCGCTCGTCCTCAACAAAGCATCCTAGTACACACGGGTTAGCACAATAGCAACTGCTAACAAGAGATGAGCTCGACTGAGAAATGCGTGTATGCAATTATAATAACTTGCAACAACCAGCACAGAATAGAAGCAAGTAACAACAGCACGATAGAATACACTGCACAACATACCTGCAAGCATATATAAAGATCCGTGCCTATCACAAAGCCGTAATACAAGCTCACATCCATACATTACCTTCTGTGCTACAATTAACACAACAAGTTTCCCGAACAACTCAGATCTGAAACCTGCTTAGTCAAAAACAATAATCAGCTCAGAGACCGTAAGCACAGAAACCATAACAGGGAGCTACCAGCTCAACCCAGTTCTGTCATACCTCTAAAACACAATAGTTAACCCTAAACGAAGCGTAAAGCAGGATCTAATACTTACTCAAAAGCACTACCTGAACGGAAGAACCAATCGACCGGAACAACAACAAACGACACACTCTAGCTTCTTCGCGTTCTTCTTATAGTTTCTCAAAGCTCTCTAAAGTGGTTTAGGAAGAAGAGTCTTGGCAAGAGGGATCCAACGCTACCCACCTTGCTCCAATCGGAGTTGTCTACCGTCGGCAATCGTAGGAAAAAGACAACTATGAACAGTAAGGGTTTCGCTACAGTAGAGGGTATGTTACACGAAGATATTTTCTAAGTGTTGGAAAACAATGGCATGTACCTGGTAAAAGTCCTTTATTTAAATAACTCAAATCTCTTGAAATCTAGTGAACAGTAGCCACCAACAACCCAAGGCTCAAAGCTGGTACCAACTCAGATCCTAGCGCTATACCAAATTTGGATTCCTCTTCGCTACCACCAAACGACGTCGTACAGGAGTCCGCTCAAGGGACCAGCTCACTGGCCTCTCTCTCCCAATTGGTATAGATAGTCCCTCGCGTATTCATAAACCAGCTCGTAACCAGATTTGAATTCTCAAAACGGAGTCGCACCACAATCCATCTCTCTGTTTAACCAACTGGTGCACCCCACTGCTCACATTCGCTAAACAGATCATGTTTCCCCCAGATCTCACATCCAAGACAGACCACACGCACTGTCTAGATTATACTTCTCAACGAGCTTAGAACAGATCGCACACTTTCAGATTTACCTCAGCCGGTACCCATGAACCATACCGGTTCTCACTAAAACCATGAACCCACCGATCTACACAGTACTACCAGATTTCGCCCCTCTAAGTTGGTTTCTCCCAAAATGACGTTGCTCCATTATCAACTTAGAATATCAATCTTTGAGTACATAGAATGGCTTGCGACGACAATTTCTAAATATCCAATCAACCAGCTCGGACTGTTCTACAAAAATCAGACCAGATCTATTCTACTCACGGACCAGTTATCTCTCCTTCGGATCTTATGTCAACACCCGATTAATTATCCAGATTAATTGTTAACCAACCAGACCTCACATATCTCCCACACTAAAAAGGATTTTGTCCTCAAAATAAAACAACAAATCCAGAACTGATCAAAACTCAGCATCACATAACATTACCAAAACACCAAAACTGAGAATACTGAAAACATACTATTCACAACAGATCTAAACCACACAGACATATGCTAATCAGTAATTAAGTTAATTGGGAAAATAACACCCAGAATTCTATCTATGGAAGCTAGTGTGAGACCTGTGTTTTCGCAATCAGGTGTTGGTCGATGTGCTTGGCCTAGACATCGAATTTGCCTAAGTGTTAGAATCAGCAGTTGGAAAGATATCAGTAGTAGTAGTAGTAATCAACCGTTAAGTGATCGTGTCAGATGTTGGTATTTCAGTCGTTGCGTTTTGGTAGGAAGCAGCAGCAGTGCTTCGTTAGATTTCAGTCGTTGGTGTATTAGCGCGTATCTAGCTGTTGCGAGAGACCAACTGTTGCGAGTGATCAGCTGTTGGTATTTTAGTTGCGATAATCAGCAGAGAGCGCTAAGGGACTCTGAAGCGACGACTTTTTGTGAACAGGATCCAGCTGTTGGTTTTGTTAGCGCGTTTCTTAGTGCGTATCGGAACTACGTCGTTTTGATAAGTTGGAACGACAGCGTTTTGAGTGGATCACTTTGTACCAGCTGTTGGTTATGATAGACATCAACTGTTGAGAGATTTGGTGCGTTGTTTTATTCAGATGCTGGTTTGTTGATCAGCTGTTGGTAGCGAGGTGACGTGTCCCTCTGTGACGTCGTTTGGTTAAGTTGGTGCGACGCCGTTTAGCCTTAGCGTTGTTTGAAAGATCAGCTGTTGGTTAGCGATCAGCAGTGACTAGCGGGCGACATCGTTTTGTTTAGTTATTCGCTGTTAAGCGATAGGCAAAAGCTGATGCGAGATTTCAGCTGCTGGTTGGGAATATTAGTTGCGACAACTGTTTTTGTCGGTGGAATCTGTTCTTGCTTCTGTCAGCTGTTGAGAATTGTATTTAATAAGGGACTTAGCTGTTGTTCTCTATTATTTGTTTCCCCGACACTTAGAAATATTTCCTTCGTTTCCAAATCTTGTCGCGATACCCTAATTACTGTTCACAGTAACCTTATCCGTCCTAAATTCCGGTGGTAGACAACTCCGACGAGAATGAGAGTGGCAGCGTTGGAGTCCTCTCGCTAAGGCGCTCGTTCTATACCTCTTTAGAAGGCTTTGGAGGAGCTGGAAGAGGATCGCAGAATCGCTAAGACATCTCCCTTGTGTAGTTTGTTAGCATAAGCGTCCCTATCGTGCCAGTAGTTCGTTGGGGTAAGTGAGAATTCTACCTTTAAGCTTTGTTAGAGCTTTTCGTTGAGTTCGGAAGGTAGATAAGAGCTGGTGGAGTTGTAGCTCCCAGCTGCTGTTGTTTTGTGTTTCGGCTTTTGAGCAGTAGCTTGTGTTGGTTTAGCAGGTGATAGATCTGTGTTGCTCGAACTTCGTTGTGGTAGCTGCGTGTGGTAATTGTAGCTCAAGAGCTGGTGAGGTACGGATGTTGAGCTTGTATTATGGCTGGAATTGACATGCATATTATGTGTTTGTTTTGTATGCATTGCATTGTTGTTTATGTGATGGTTTGACTGTTGCATTGCATATGCATTATCAGTTCCATTCAGCTGTTGCAGCCATGTCCTGTTGTTATTGCTGTTCTGTTATTACAAGATTTTTAGGGCGAGCGGCAATACCTCACTCTCATCTCCCTGCTGGTATTTGTTAGCCACCATGCACCGAGTGGTTAACTACCACAGTTTATGGTTTGGGCAACAGCAGGTTGAGTTGTTGATGCATCTGGTATTTCTGGTGTGGTGTAAAGATGAGCGGGTAATTCCCGTATGCTTGTACACACACAAGTGGCCACTAACCTTTCTTCGCAGAATTTGTTATCAGCTGTGGTGCTGTTCTTGAATTCCTTGGCTCCTTGTTCAGTTACAGCCTTTGGCTGTTGTACCGTTCTTCAAGCATAGCATCGGCATCTTATCTTTTGCTATTCATTGCTGTTTTATAGTTGCTCTCCGTACTGGGGTTTGACCCCGAGGTCCCTCTGGAGCTGTTGTGTTGTTTTCCTGTTTGATTTCAGGTATCCCTGGTTTTACAGCTGGTTGTGGTTTTAACCCAGATAGAGGTGCCCCAGGAGGTAGCTAGAGTGTCCCAGTTATGTATATTAATTACATGCACTGGTATCACTGCGGGTGGGATGTCCCGGGTGATGCTTAGATCTATATAGCTGGCAGCCTTTTAGTACTTTTTTTGTATTCAGCCTTTGGGCAATTATTGTACTTGGAGGTGCCCCAGGAGGTAGCTAGAGTGTCCCAGTTATGTATATTAATTACATGCACTGGTATCACTGCGGGTGGGATGTCCCGGGTGATGCTTAGATCTATATAGCTGGCAGCCTTTTAGTACTTTTTTTGTATTCAGCCTTTGGGCAATTATTGTACTTGACTGTTTGTGGTGTTGTGGATTTATAAAATTGGGATTATTTTGAGTATTGTTGTAATTTAAATTATGTTATCTTTCCGTCAGGCCAAAAGCAAAAATTTTAACCATTTTTAGTTGCTTCCGCTTGTGTTTGCGTGGTTTTACTCTGATGTGAGCACGAGGCCTGACAGCTAGTGAAATGCATACTGAAACAGATGAGGCCACTCACGTTGCATCTTCTCCTCCAACTCCCAAGTAGCTTCTTCCCTGCCATGCTTGCTGCACTGGACCATCACTAAGGGAATGGTCTTGTTTTTGAGCTATTTCTCCTCCTTATCCAAAATTTTCAAGGGGTACTCAATATAACTCAATGATCGATCTAGCTCTACCTCATCAGTTTGTAGCACATAAGAAGGATCCGGTTCATACTTCCTCAACATAGACACATGAAACACATCGCGTAAAGAGGAAAATTCAGGTGGTAACAACAAACGATAAGCCAAAGAACCGATCCCTTCCACAATATCATAGGGTCCAACATAACGAGGAGCTAACTTCCCCTTGTGTCCAAATCTCATAACAATTCTAAAAGGAGAAACTTTCAAGAACACTCGATCACCAACCTGAAATTCTAAAGGCCGATGCCTTCGGTTTGCATAACTAGCTTGGCAATCTTGTGCAACCTTCATACGTCGTTGAATTAGATCAACCTGATCTCTCATATGGTGCACAAATTTAGGAGAAGAAAACTACTTCTCCTCCACTTCTTCCCAACAAATTGACGACCTGCACTTCCTACCGTAAAATGCTTCAAACGGTGCAATACCAATTGTTACCTGGTAGCTGTTATTGTACGAAAATTCAATAAGCGACAACGAATCCTTCCAGCTACCATCAAATTCCAATACCACTGCTTGAAACATATCCTCCAAGGTCTGTATAGTTCTCTCAGATTGGCCATCGGTTTGGATATGATAAACCGTACTCATAGCCAATCTGGTCCTAAGGCTGCTTGTAAACTCTTCCAAAATCTGGAAGTGAACCTTGGATCTCAGTCTGAAACTATGGATACAGGCACTCCATGAAACCGAACTACAAATTTGATGTACATTTTTGCCATATTCTTAAAGGAATTCATCATATTGTAGGGAATGAAGTGAGCTGATTTCGAAAGTCTATCAATCACTATCCAAACAGCATCACATCCTCGGCTGGAACGAGGCAAATTCACATAATCCATAGCTACATGCTCCCAATTCCATTGGGGCACCTCTAAACTCTATAATAGTCCACAAAGTCTCACCCTTTCCGCTTTAACTTGCTGACAATTTAAGCAACGAGCAACAAAATCATAAATATATTTCTTCAAACCTGCCCACCAATAGTGCGGTTTTAAGGCATGGTACATCTTCCTTGCACCAGGATGGACACTATGTCGACTGCAGTGAGCTTACTTTAAAATTATTTCCATCAAATCAATCAGGTTAGGCACTACTTGTCAGGCCTCGTGCTCAACACAGAGTTAAACCACGCAAACACTAGCGGAAGCAACTAAAAAGTGGTTAAAATTTTTGCTTTTGGCCTGACGGTTTAAAACAATATAATTTAAAATACGGAAATATTCAAAATATATCTCAGTTTACCACAACAAGACAAAGGGCTACAAGCCTCAATAAAATAGTACAGCATAAAACATGCATCAAGTACCTGACAACAACCACAACTGAATACGACAGAGCACAGGGCATCCCCCGACTAATAGTACTGATACATATATATACTATACTAACAGGGACACTCTAACCACCTCCTGGGCCACCTCCAACTGGATTAAAATCACGACCAGCTGTAAAAACTGGAGTCCCTGAAAACAAACACAGACAACAAAACAAACCAAGCCCCAGAGGGACATGGGGTCAAACCCCATTACGGAGAGCAACTGAAACAGCATAAGATAAAATGCAGATGCGATGCATGAGACATTGAACAACAGCTGAAGGCTTGAACCGAAGAAGGAAGCCAAGGAACTCAAGCACAGCTCAACAGAATGTGCAACGAAAGGTCGTCACGTTGTGTGTACAAGAATACGGGAATTACCCACTCATTTTTACACCACACCCGAATACCAGATGCATCAAACAACTTAACCTGCCGTTGCCCAACCCATGAACTGTGATAGTTAACCACTCGGCGCATGAGGGCTAACAAATCCCAGTAGGGAGATGAGAGTGCGGTATTGCCGCTCGCCCTCGCATCCTGGTAAGAAACGAACAGCAACAACAAAACACAATGCAACAAGATCTGAAATGACGTGAAATAATGCATGTATGCAACGACTGATAAACACAGAAGACACAGCAAGCATACCAGCAACCTCACATTAAATCCCACGCCAATTCCAAGCTATAACAAGCTCAAATCCGTACCTCGATATTCTGTTACGCTCACCACAATGGGGTCCCAAGAAATCTGGTACACAACCTGAACGACGCAACACACGAATGTTGGAGCAGCTTCGTGATTCAGCCTCCAGCCAACCACAACCTCCAAAAGTGGTATCGAACGAAGCACCGAAGAATAGGACTACAAAGCTTCAACTCTTACTTCCAACAGATCTGTCTATCGCCGGGAATTGGAAGAAAACCACCACGATGAATAGTAACCTAGGGTTCACGACAGAGATCGAAATCGGGAAAAATATTCTAATTATGGGATCTGTTAATAATTCGAAGACCAAGTCTTCTATTAAATACAATTATCAACAGCTGACAGAAACAGGAACAGATTCCACCGACAAAATCAGTTGTCATCGCTGTTATCTCAACCAACAGCTGAACCAACAGCTGAATCTCTCAAACAACGCTAAGGCCAAACGGCGTCGCACCAAATTAACCAAACGACGTCGCAGAGGGACACGTCACCTCGCTACCAACGGCTGATCAACAAACCAGCAGCTGAATAAAACAACGCATCAGATCCCTCAACAGTAGATGTCTAACGCGACCAATAGCTGACGCTAAACGTTACACCCAAAACGTTGTCGTTCCAACTTATCAAAACGACGTAGTTTCGATACCCGCTAAGAAACACGCTAGAGAAACAAACAGCTGGTTCCTGTTCACAAAACGTCGTCGTTTCAGAATCCCTTGGCGCTCTTTGCTGACCATCGCAACTAAAATACCAACGTTTGAAATCCACGTCAGCATTGCTTCTGCTTCCTACCAAAACGCAACATCTGAAATACCAACACTTAGACAAATTTGATGACTTCAACTCACGCATCTACTACCAGCTGGTTTCAACCCGAGCAACACCTGATTGCGAAAACACAGGTCTGACACTACTAACCTGCTCCGGAACCTCAAACATCCATCAGACACGAAAGAGTAATCCGCCAACTGTCCAGCTTGATTCTTCAACTTTAACTCATGGGTATATGGTCAGTTCTCTGGGCTACCCTAATATCCGAAAAAATCTGTGGCTCGACTTGAAAAGATGACACCAAAACATAATCAACACCTAGGTAGAAACGCCAACCAGTAGTGCTCAGATGCTCATGGAACTTCGAGATATTTAGCGATGCAAGTATCGACACTTGAGCTTTCCTGCTAAGCACGTCAGCAACTACATTCACTTTCCCAGGCTGATACTGAATCTCACAATCGAAATCCTTAAGCATCTCCATCCATATGCGCTGCCTCATATTCAAGTCGGACTGGGAGAAGAGGTATTGAAGACTCTTGTGGTCAGTATACACCACAAACTATTCCCCATAGAGATTTTGGCGCCAAATCTTTAAAGCAAAGACGACGGCAGCTAACACCAAGTCATGAACTGGATATCGAGTCTCATGGGGTTTCAATTTACGCGAAGCATACGCGATAAGTCGAATTGCATCAGAACGCAACCCAATCCACTAAGCGAAGCATTAGAACATACCAAAAAACCTCTTGAACCTTAAGGTAAAGTTAACAATGGTGCTGTAGTTAGCTTCTCTTTGAGTAGTAGAAAGCTGTTCTCACATTCCTCCGTCCAAACGAATCTCTTATCCTTCTGGGTCAGCTGCGTCATAGGTTTAGCTATACTAGAGAATCCCTCAATGAAGCGTCGATAATAGATGGCCAATCCCAAAAAGCTACGAATTTTCGAGACGTTCTTGGGGCGTTCCAGTTCACTACGACCTCTACCTTACTGGGATCAACAGATAAAACTTCAGCAAAAATGACATGACCCAGAAACACCACGTGATCCAACAAAAACTCACATTTAGAGAACTTGGCTTACAACAGCGAGTCTCGAAGTTTTTGGAGAACCAACCTCAAGTGCTCCTAATGTTGCCTTGGAGTTTTCGAATAAACCAATATGTCATCAATGAAAACAGTCACGAACTGATCGATGAACTCTCTAAAGACTTGGTTCATAAAATCCATGAAAACTGCGGGGGCATTTGTCAAACCAAATGTCAGGCCCAGTGCTAATCACTCAAGATTAACGTACAAACAAGCACATAATCACGGAAGCGTAAAATCGGGCATAAAAATTTTCGAAATAACTTGGGCCTGAACTCAAATCGTCATTCAAAATATCAATAATCGAAATACAAGTTAAATCAAACTCAAACAAAACAGGTAACATAAGATCCCCATATACAAATAAACACAGGGCATCCCCTGGTTCAATACATAATACAATATATAACTGGGACTCAAGGAAATGGGGATCGACCAGCTGGCGCTCCACTCGATCCAGCTTGGTTACCTGAAGATACTGCAAATGGGTAACACAGACCCAAAAGACACAAAAGCCGGAAAATAAATACGAGGTCAAGCCTCAGTACGAAGAGCAATCAAAACAGCAAATCATGCAACATGCTATAAATCAATACTATGAAATGCATGAGGCTATCAAGGAATCGGAAATAAAGACCAATGTATCAACTGGAAAATCATCTCAAGTCGAGCCTCTATATCCACACAGTAAATCAACCGGGAAAATCATCGGTCCATGATCTTCAGGGCCCGTCAGCCCATCACAGCTCGGTGGTAGACACTCGAATCCGGCAGTCACCACTCCGATGATAGCGTTGGACCTTTCAGGTACGACATATCTATCGGCCAGTCACAACGTGGCTCTCAAAAGGGACATCAATCAATCAATCTGACTCAATATTTATGCATGAATGCCATTCAATAATCAATTCTAAATGCATACAATAGCAATATGTGAAAACAGAACATCAATGACCAAAGCAAGTAAAATCTGTTCACGTAATTCAGCCATCAATTCAACACAGAATTCATAACACGAAATCGAATCCGGCAGTCACCACTCCGATGATAGCGTTGGACCTTTCAGGTACGACATATCTATCGGCCAGTCACAACGTGGCTCTCAAAAGGGACATCAATCAATCAATCTGACTCAATATTTATGCATGAATGCCATTCAATAATCAATTCTAAATGCATACAATAGCAATATGTGAAAACAGAACATCAATGACCAAAGCAAGTAAAATCTGTTCACGTAATTCAGCCATCAATTCAACACAGAATTCATAACACGAAATATAGCCATGTCCACGCTCAAAGCTGCTAGAACTGCTCAATTCGTACCTCCAATAGCTTAATTCTACCTCAACAGATTTCCCAAGGCAAGGCACAATTCGACCTTCACAATTCTACCCTTCACTGGTCACGCACACACATCAGGCACTTCCTGGAAGCTGAAATCCAAAATCTAACAAGAGCTGAAGAAGTCTCGGGTTTCACTTGGCGAAGATAATCGAACAACACTGCTACTTCGCGATCTCATCCAAGATCAAACTACAGCCTCAAATGGGTAGTAATCAAAAGAGCAAATCACAAGGAATCTAGCGCCACCGAAATCATTCCAAACAACGGCTGGAATCGACAGAAATCTAAGGAAGAAATGCTCGAGTGAACAGTAGGTAGCGAGGGTTTCGAAGATGGAGATAAGAAATATCGGGTGGAAAATAATCTAAGTGTTGCTCAATATTTCTCCTTATAAACCTCCATGCAACAGCTGCTGTTCCCTTAAATCAGTCGTCGGGTAATGCTACAGTAGAAATCTTACAACTTAATCAATGTTTCCCTTCAATCGAATCAGTTGATACAAACAGACATTGCACTACACAACGGGACATCAAAACGACATCGCAGCGCTCCAACAGTTGGGGACAATTCTCTCGCGGAACGACCAAAGCTGAATCTAAAATAAGATCAAAACGACGACGTATCAAGGTTCCCACTAACAAAGGTAAAACGACGTCGCCTTACTAACCACAGCTGGTCACTCAAACCAACTGCTGGTCCCTCGCAAATGCAATGGCTGATTAGCACTAGAACATCAGTAGTCAACTCAACTGTTGACCAACACTTGACAGCTGCTCCCGTGCGCGTTAACGCTAACTGCTGAAATACCAACGTCTGAAACCCACGTCAGCATGCTACTGTTCCTACGAAGACGCAACGACTGAATTCTCATGCAACTCACTGCTGATTTCCTCACGTAATAGCTCACAACTGGTCACGCTACTACTGAAATACTAACAGCTGAATTGCCCGCAAACCTTCGCATAAAAACGCTACTGGGATCATTCCCCGCTAGCAAAAGAACTGCTGAACTTCAATATCCCGAAGTCTGAACTTCACAAACCAACTTCACTACGATTCCTCAAAATCTGAAATTCCAATTCCCTAAAATCTCATGACTAATCCTAAGCCAAAACTGATTAATCACTATTCAAATTTCTCAATCCTCACACTCTCCCCAACTTAAGACGATTTCGTAATACTAACAGCTGAATTGCCCGCAAACCTTCGCATAAAAACGCTACTGGGATCATTCCCCGCTAGCAAAAGAAACTGCTGAACTTCAATATCCCGAAGTCTGAACTTCACAAACCAACTTCACTACGATTCCTCAAAATCTGAAATTCCAATTCCCTAAAATCTCATGACTAATCCTAAGCCAAAACTGATTAATCACTATTCAAATTTCTCAATCCTCACACTCTCCCCAACTTAAGAGATTTCGTCCTCGAAATCAAAGGCACAATAGGGAAGAATTCGAACAAACATTCACAACAAACACAATCAACTAAGAAAACTCGAATCAAAGCTTAGAAATTACATAGAATTCTCAATGTCATTTCTCAAATAGATGAGGCCAGTCTTGTCTCATCTTCTTCTCAACCTCCCAGGTTGCTTCTTCTCGGCCATGCTTGCTCCATTGGACCATCACCAACGGAATTATCTTGTTCCTCAACAGTTTCTCCTTCCTATCCAGAATCTGCACTGGATATTCAACATAGCTCAAGGCAGAATCCAGCTCTACTTCGTCGGTTCTCAAAACATGGGAAGGATCTGGCTCATATTTCCTCAACAAAGACACCTGAAAAACATCATGTATCGCTGCCAACTCATCAGGCAGCCTCAATCTATAAGCCAACTGTCCAATCCGCTCAACAATCTCAAAAGGACCAACGAATCTAGGAGCCAATTTGCCCTTAAATCTGAATCTCATCACGCTCATGAAAGGAAAATCTTAAGAAACACGCGATCGCCAACCTCAAACTCTAACGGTCGACGTCTTCGGTTAGCATAGCTGGTAAATCTATCTTGTGCAGCCTTCATCCTATTCCGAATCAAATCAATCTGGTCTATCATGTGCTGCACAAAATCATGGGTAGAAAGACGTTTCTCACCAACTTCTTCCCAACAGATCGGAGATCTACACTTACGACCATACAAAGCTTCAAATGGGGCCATCCCGATAGTCACTTGGTAGCTGTTTTAATACGAAAATTCAACCAAGGACAACGAATCCTGCCAGCCACCACTGAAATCCATCACCACTGCATGCAGCATATCTTCTAAAGTCTGAATGGTCCGCTCAGACTGACCATCTGTCTGTGGGTGATAGGCTGTACTCATAGCCAATCTCGAACCCATCGCTGCCTGCAAGTTCTTCCAAAATCGAGATGTGAATCTTGGATCTCTATCGGACACTATCGAAACAGGCACTCCATGCAATCTAACCACATGGTCGACATACAACTTCGCCATTTTCTTCATAGAACACCTCACATCATAGGTAACGAATGGGCTGACTTCTAGAGTCGATCAATCACCACCCAAATCGCATTGCATCCCCTACTTGATCGAGGTAAATGAGTCACAAAATCCATGGTGATGTGCTCCCAATTCAATTGGGGCACCTCTAAACTCTGTAACAATCCACCAGGTCTCATCCTCTCCGCCTTGACCTGCTAGAAATTCAAACATTTAGCAACAAAACCAGAAATGTCGCTCTTCATACCTGTCCACCAGTAGTGAGACTTCAAGGAATGGTACATCTTCCTCTCGCTCGGATGCACACTGTACCGACTACAATGCGCTTCATTCATGATAGTTTCTTCAAGTCAATCAGGTTCGGAACCACTAATCTCCCTCGAAATCTCAGACACCCATCAGAAACAATCATCAGACTGATCACTTCGGGCTTTAATTCTCAACTCATGGATAGGGATCAGTCCTCTGCGCTTCCCTAATGAAACACACAATTTGCTGTTCAACCCGAATCAAAGAAGCCAAGAAGTACTGATCACCCGGCTGAAATATCCAACCAGAAGTACTCAACTGCTCGTAGACTCTCGATACACTCAAAGATTCTAACATATCAGGATGGGCTTTCCTACTCAAAGCATCGGCTACTAAGTTCATCCGCCCAGGCTGATACTGAATCTCGCAATTGAAATCCTTGAGCAACTCCATCCATCGACGTTGCCTCATATTCAAATCTGACTGCATGAAGATATATTTCAAACTCTTGTGGTCGGTGTACACCAAAAACTCTTCACCATACAGATAGTGTCGCCAAATATTCAAGGCAAACACAATAGCAGCAAATTATAAATCATGGACGGGGTACCTCGTCTCGTGAGGCTTCAACTGTCGAGACGCATACGGAATAACATACCCGTTCTGTATCAGAACACATCCCAAACCATTCATAGATGCATCGGAGCATACAAAAAATCCTCTAGATCCAGACGGTAGAGTCAAAACAGGAGCAGTAGTCAACTTCTCCTTCAACGTCTGAAAACTAGACTCGCACTCGTCAGTCCATACGAACATCCTATCCTTCTGAGTCAACTGAGTCATAGGCCTGGCTATCAAGGAGAACTTCTCGATGAAACGTCTGTAATAGACAGCCCAACTTCTCCTTCAACGTCTGAAAACTAGACTCGCACTCGTCAGTCCATACGAACATCCTATCCTTCTGAGTCAACTGAGTCATAGGCCTGGCTATCAAGGAGAACTTCTCGATGAAACGTCTGTAATAGACAGCCAATCCCAAGAAACTACGGATCTCAGAAACATTCCTAGGTCTCTCCCAGTTAAGAACTGCTTCGACCTTACTCGGATCCACCGAAATTCCTTGCGCTGAAATAACATGACCCAAAAAGATAATTCTATCAAGCCAAACACTTGCTGAACTTGGCGTACAACTACGAGTATCTCAATCTTTGCAACACCAATCTCAGATGCTCCTTATGCTCTCTCAAACTCCTCGAATACACCAAGATGTCATCTATGAAGACAATCACGAACCGATCGATGTACTCACTGAAGACGCGATTCATAAAATCCATGAAAACAGCTGGGGCATTCCTCAACCCAAACGGCATCACAAGAAACTCATAATGCCCATATCTCGTCCGAAAAACTATCTTCGCCATGTCAGTGTCTCTAATCCGCAAGTGGTTATAGCCAGAGCGCATATCAATCTTCGAGTACACCACCGATCCTTGCAACTGATCGAACAAGTCATCAATCCTCGGCAAAGGATACTTGTTTTTCACCGTCGCTTTGTTCAACTGTCTAAAATCAACACACATCCTCATAGACCCATCTTTATTCTTCACAAATAGAATCAGAGCTCCCCAAGGCGACATACTCGATCTGATGAAGCCTTTCTCCAGAAGATCTCCCAACTGTTCCTTGATCTCCTTCAACTCTGCTGGCGCCAAACAATACGGGACTCTAGAAATCGGGGCTGTACCATCATCAACTCGATACTCAAGTCGATCTCACGTCTCGGAGGAAATCCAGGAATCTCATCTGGAAACACATCGGGAAACTCTCGGACGATCGGAATGTCGCTCAACTCCAACCGCGACTCTTGGGAAACGTCAAGCGCATAGATCATAAATCCATCATTATCCAGCGATAACAGGCTAAACATCTCCATGACAGACACCAGTGGAATATTCGACCTCGAATCCGTGCCGTAGAAATCCCACTTCTCAATCGAATCGGGGCGAAATCTCACCACACCATGGAAACAGTCAACAGTAGCCTTATAGCTAGACAACACATTCATTCCCAAGATGCAATCAAAATTCCTCATCTCCAAGACAATCAGATTCGCCACTAACACATTCTGATCAAGTCGAATCACGCTATCTATCACGATCTCACGGGACATCACCCACACACCAGCAGGAGTAGATACAGATACAACATCACATAGTGGGGTAACTCTCAACCCACACTCATGCACAAACCATGCAGAAACAAAGGAGTGTGACGCTCCTGTATCATTTAAAACTCTCGTAGGAAAATCAAAGATAGAACATGTATCTGCGATAAACATGCCAGGTGTCTCCTCAGCCTGCTCTCTCGTCAAGGCATTCACATGGGCCTGCTGCGGTATCTGAAATTGATGTCTAGAAGGTCCTCCAAACCTAGACGGCTCATGGGATTGGAATCCAGATCGCTGGGTCAGAACAGGAAACTGCGGTCTCTGTGAAGAACCACCAGCCGAACCCTGTTGCGAAGGAACCGAAGTCTGTTCCCTCAGCAAAGGACATACTCTACGATAATGTTCGGGCTGTCCATAGTTATTGCAAGTACCTTGCACACCACGGCAATGCGAAGTCGGATGCTTTCCCCCGCACTGTCCACAAGACATACTGCCAGAACCACTGCTACCAGAACTCACAGAACCAGAGGAACTCGAATTCGCCTTCTTCTTGAACTGTCTCCCTCAAGGTCTAAACTGTTGGCGATTCGATTGCTGCGACCCTTGAGGAGATTGGAACGATTGCGACATACTCTGCACCAGCTGAGAAGCACGTCCAGACGTCGGCTGAATCGGAGCCTCTGCCTCCAACAAACTCTCCTCAATGTCTACCGCTCTATTCACAGCGTCAACACAAGTCGCAGGAGAACCAGACAACACCATCCGGAACAGGTCAGGCCTCAATCCCTTCATAAACTTGTTCCTCTTCGTCCTCTCCTGGTTGATAACGTGTGGCACGTACATCAAAAGCGAAGAAAACTGCCTGGCATACTCGGCCACTTTCATCGTCCCTTGGTTCAGATTATCAAACTCCCGCTCGCGACTGTTGTAGTAGGACTCCGGGGTATACTCCTATCGCAACGCGACACAAAAGCTCTCCCAAGTAATCACAGCCCACTCTCACGTAAGATACGGGAAGTACCTCTCCACCAACGCAGCGCATTATCCCTCAACTGCAACACTGCCAACTTCAATCTCTTTTCAGGAGTGTACTCCAAAGTATCAAACAACTCCTCCAACTGCACTAGGAAACTCTCGGCCAACGCACCACCCTCAGCAGCGGCAAACGTCAGAGGGTTAGTCTGCTGGAACCTAGCTAAGACTAGCTCCATCTCGCCTATCTGTCTCGTAACATCCTCAAACTGCTGATTGCCATCATCACTGTCCGAGGCCCTAAACTCCACTGCGGTACGTCTAGTAGTCCTACCTCTACCTCTCCTAGGCGGCATCTAAACAAATCTCAGGGTAAGACTAACAGCAGATATCAAAGAGACAGATAATATAATCACGTAAGTCACAGAGTCAAACAAAATCAAATCAAAACTCTGTGCCTAGACTTGAGTGTGAATCAAAGGAAATCGAGCTTATCCCAGTTTAAGCTCTGATACCAAAAATGTCAGGCCCTGTGCTAATCACTCAAGATTAACACACAAACAAGCACATAATCACGGAAACATAAAATCGGACTTAAAAATATTCGAAATAACTTGGGCCAGAACTCAAACCGTCATTCAAAATATCAATAATCGAAATACAAGTTAAATCAAACTCAAGCAAAATAGGTAACATAAAATCCCAAATAAGATACAGATCCCCATATACAAATAAACACAGGGCATCCCCTGCTTCAATACATAATACAATATATAACTGGGACTCAAGGAAATGGGGATCGACCAGCTGGCGCTCCACTCGGTCCAGCTTGGTTACCTGAAAATCCTGCAAATGGGTAACACAGACCCAAAAGACACAAAATCCGGAAAATAAATACGAGGTCAAGCCTCAGTACGAAGAGCCATCAAAATAGCAAATCATGCAACATGCTATAAATCAATACTATGAAATGCATGAGGCTATCAAGGAATCAGAAAGAAAGACCAGTGTATCAAATGGCAAATCATCTCAAGTCGAGCCTCTATATCCACACAGTAAATCAACAGTGGAAATAATCGGTCCGTGCTCTTCAGGGCCCGTCAGCCCATCACAGCTCGGTGGTAGACACTCGAATCCGGCAGTCACCACTCCGATGATAGCGTTGGACCTTTCAGGCATGACACATCTGTCGGCCAGTCACAACGTGGCTCTCAAAAGGGACATCAATCAATCAACCTGGCTCAAGATGTATGCATGAATGCCATTCAATAATAAATTCTAAATGCATACAATAGCAATACGTGAAAACAGAACATCAATGACCAAAGCAAGTAAAATATGTTCATGTAATTCAGCCATCAATTCAACACAGAATTCATAACAAGAAATATAGCCATGTCCACGCTCAAAGCTGTTAGAACTGCTCAATTCGTACCTCCAATAGCTTAATTCTACCTCAACAGATTTCCCAAGGCAAGGCACAATTCGACCTGCACAATTCTTCCCTTCACTGGTCACGCACACACAGCAGGCACTTCCTGGAAGCTGAAATCCAAAAGCTAACGAGAGCTGAAGAAGTCTCGGGTTTCACTTGGCGAAGATAATCGAACAACACTGCTACTTCGCGATCTCCTCCAAGATCGAACTACAGCCTCAAATGGGTAGTAATCGAAAGAGCAAATCACAAGGAAACTAGCGCCACCAAAATCATTCCAAACAACGGCTGGAATCGACAGAAATCTAAGGAAGAAATGCTCGAGTGAACAGTAGCTAGCGAGGGTTACGAAGATGGAGATAAGAAATATCGGGTGGAAAATAATCGAAGTGTTGCTAAACATTTCTCCTTATAACCTCCATGCAACAGCTGCTGTTCCCTTAAATCAGTCGTCGGTAATGCTACAGTAGAAATCTTACAACTGAATCAATGTTTCCCTTCAATCGAATCAGTTGATACAAACAGACGTTGCACTACACAACGGTACATCAAAACGACACCGTACCAACAAATCAAAACGACGTCGCAGTGCTCCAACAGCTGGGGACAATTCTCTCATGGAACGACCAACAGCTGAATCTAAACTAAGATCAAAACTACGACGTATCAAGGTTCCCGCTAACAAAGGTAAAATGACGTCGCCTTACTAACCACAGCTGGTCACTCAAACCAACAGATGGTCCCTCGCAAATGCAACGGCTGATTAGCACTAGAACATCAGTAGTCAACTCAACTGTTGACCAACACTTGACAGCTGCTCACGCGCGCGTTAACGCTAACTGCTGAAATACCAACGTATGAAATCCACGTCAGCATGCTACTGTTCCTACCAAGACGCAACGACTGAATGCTCATGCAACTCACTGCTGATTTCCTCATGTAATAGCTCACAACTGGTCACGCTACTACTGAAATACTAACAGCTGAATTGCCCGCAAACCTTCACATAAAAACGCTGCTGGGATCATTCCCTGCTAGCAAAAGCAACTTCAGAACTTCAATTCCCGAAGTCTGAACATCACAAACCAACTTCACTACAATTCCTCAAAATCGGAGATTCGAATTCCCTAAAATCTCATGACTAATCCTAAGCCAAAACTGGTTAATCACTATTCCAATTTCTCAATCCTCACACCAAAAGACATAACCAAAAACTCATAATATCCATACCTCGTCCAGAACGCAATTTTCGCAACATATTCCTCTCTAATTCGCAACTGGTGATACCCTGAACGCAGATCGATCTTAGAATACACGTCTGAACCTTGAAGTTTATCGAATAAATCGTCGATCCTCGGTAATGGGTACTTAATCTTCACAGTAGCCTTGTTCAGTTGCTGAGTCAATGCACATCCTCATCGAACCGTCTTTCTTTTTTCACAAACAGAATAGGAGCTTCCGACGGCAACATTCTTGGCCGAATAAAGCCTTTCTCCAGTAGATCGCTAAGATGTACCTTCAGCTCTCTGAACTTGGCTGGTGCTAGGCGATATGGGGTTCGTAAAATAGGAGCTGTACCAGGAACCAACTTAATATTGAAGTCGATCCCCCTTCTTGGAGGAAAATCAGGAATCTCCTCAAGGAATAGATCAGGGAAATCATGAACGACGGAAATGTCACTAAGCTCCACATACGAATTCGGGGATGCTTCTAGAGCATAGATCATGAATCCTGAATTTTCTAACGACAATAGGCCAAACATCTCCATAGCAGAGATCAGCGGAATCTTCGATTTAGAATCGTGGCCGTAGAAGTTCCACTTCTCACCAGACTGGGGCCGAAAGCGCACAACGCCATGGAAACAATCCACAGTGGCTCTAAAACTTGACAACACGTCCATTCCTTCTATACAATCGAAATCCCACGTAACTAACCGAATCAAATTGGCTATCAGCACATTCTCGCCAAACCTAAGTATGCCATTCAACACAATCTCTTTGGAGAATAGGCTCGCACCGGCAGGAGTCGCAACAAATAATGTCGCGGCAAAAAGGTGGTATGAAAACCATGCTCAACAACAAATGCATCAGCTATGAACGAATGTGATGCTCCAGTATTAAATAGCACTCGTGCTGCAAAATCAAAAACAGTACAAGTACCTGCGATCACTCCTCTAGGCGTGCCTTCTGCTTGCTCCCTGGTCATGGCATTTACTTGAACCTGCTGAGGTCTTGAGAAATGAGGCTGAGAATACTGTCCAAAAAGTGAAGGTCCAGGCTGCTGGAACGGCCTGTGTTGAGATCCCCTATCCTCGAGTGTTGTCCAGGAGGAGAACGACCTTTTGAAGATCCACCTGAACGACCCTGCGGTGGGGCAGCGGTGTGCGGAGAACCAGCCAAAGGACACACTCGCGCATAATGTCCGTACTGCACACAAAGATTGCAAACACCCTAAACCCCTACACACTGTGTCGAAGGGTGCTTTCCTCCACATTGACCATAGAAATTGGCCATGTGCTGCTACTCGAACTGCCCGAATCGGAGGAATTAACCCAACTTCTTCTTAAACTATTGGCCACGAGGCCTAAACCTGTGACATCCAGATTCTTTGGATGGTTGCTGAGGCTGTTGGGATGACTGAGAAATTGGGAAGACTGTGCCCCTTGAACATTGGGACAAGTACCTTGAACAGCTTGCGGCTGAACCCGAGACCTATAGTTCTGCAACCCTTCCTAGATATCCATCACCTTGTCCACCGCATTCGTATAGCTAGTAGGTGAACTTGCCAACACCAAAGAATAGAGATCTTTGTTTAAACCTTCCAAGAATCTGTTTCTCTTCGCCCTCTAACGACCGGACACATGAGGAACATAGGCAAGGAGAGAAGAAAACTTTCGAGCATACTCCCCCACAGACATGGTTCCCTGAACCACGTTATAAAACTCGTGCTCCCGATCATTAACATAGGACTCCGGAACGTACTCTTGTTGAAATGTAGTACAAAAACTGTTCCAAGTTATTCCCACACCAGTCTCCTCAAGAGTTCGTGAAGCACCTCTCCACCAGCGCTCTGCATTCTTCCTCAGTTTTAAAGTAGCTAAACTCAACCTACATTCCTCGTCATACCGCGCTCGATCCAACAGCCCTATAATGTGCTGCAACCAGGACTCGGCATCGGAACTAGACTCGTTTCCATTGATCGTTTTAGGATTCATCCACTGAAACCTCGCCATAATCAATTCCATCTCGTCTACACGGGCTGCAAACACATCCACCTCGTCATCAACCTTTCTAGCGTGCCCATGAACGGGAACACTACGCTCCATCTCCTCATTCTGACCCTCAGATTCTATCAGGATCTGCCCTCTAGTTCTACCCCTACGTCTAGGCTACATCTACACAAACACTAAGACGATAATATCACACAGCAATATAACACATAGTCAAGAACATGCAACAAACAACACCGTGCCTAGACTCAAGTGTGATCAAAAGAATTCGAGCTTATCCCAGTTTAAGCTCTGATACAAAAAATGTCAAGCCTGGTGCACAAATCAGAGATTTAAACGCAAACAACACGACGGAAGCATTCAAAGTGGCTAAAATTTTTCACTTTGTCCTGACTCACAAAACATAATTTCAAAATACACTTATACTCAAAATATTGGTTTTACAAAAACCCAAAAGCTGAACATAACAGCTACGAATACAGCAGGTATCAACATACAAGCCAACAGAATCCAAATCTGAATACATCAGAAGCACGGGGCATTCCCCGACGACAACTCCACATAAATAAATATATTTATATATAACTGAGACACTCTAATCAACCTCTGGGGACATCACCAGCTGACTCACATTCACGGACAGCTGAAAAACCTGGAAAACTTGAATGGCACATAACAAACCAGACATGTAACGCCAGACATTTTTATAGGCCACATTTAGAAATTTATATGATTTGAGGGATTAAATGGAAATGCTAAAATTACTCAGATTTCAATTTAGTTGATTTCAGCTTTCGTTTTTATCAAGTTGAGTTGAGTTCAGATTTGAGCTTCTTGCGTTAATCAGTTTCTGCCTTAGTTGAATTGATTTCAGTTATGAGAATGCAATTGCAGCAGCCGCGTGGTTGATCCTACTAGCCAATTGAATCCTTCATTTTTAAATAAAATAGTTCGGTTTTTATTTATGCATCAGATTTCTCTTTGAAATGAAGTAGAGCTTTTAAAAGACTTTTTGGACATATTGATTAAACGTGTTTCTTTCTTAGGCATTCTAATTCATATATATATATATTTCTCTTTGAAATGAAGTAGAGCTTTTAAAAGACTTTTTGGACATATTGATTAAACGTGTTTCTTTCTTAGGCATTCTAATTCATATATATATATAGGGTGTTAGACACATCATGCATCATTATTTACAAACCAAAACATTTTCCAAAATAAAGCGGTGCTCTCTGTGAATAATCAAACAAAACCTTTTAAAGCTTTTTCGGTGGAGACAAGCGGGGTGTAGGTGATTGCCAGGCTTCATCTGTAATTGTGTTACAGAATTTAGGAAAATAAACTCTGTTTCTTGCTAAAATCATGAAAGCATATATTCAGTTATGTATGCATGTTTTTATGTGTTTTAAAGATTTAAAGATAGCCACGGCCGTTCTTCAAAGGAAAGAAAAGTTCATGCTCTGTTTTTATGAAGTACGTGTTTACTTATTTTGATTCATAAAAAGATTTTAGAACGTGTTTGATGATGTTCTTCCAGTTAGTTCTTGAGTTTTCTTAAAAGATTTTCTTCGAAGTAGCTTACAAGTAGCTTATTCGATTATTTCCGGAAATTTCTTGAGATCTTTAGATTTCTTCAGACTGAGGTTTTTCGATCGTCGTTCATGTTTATTCTTATGGTTAAGTCTGAAATCTGGTTCTTAAACCAAAAGATGATGTTTCTATGTTGAATAAACTTTAAAGAGTGATGTTCAGATGTTGCGTTAAGTCTATGTTCAGATGCGAGTTTGTTTGACATCTGTATTGGGACAGATCCTTCACTGTTGATTATTTCACTACTGAGTTGACCATTAGACATCTGAACTCATTTGTTCAAATTCGTTGACATCTGAGTTGACTATAGTTGATAGTTAACATCTGAATTACTTCGTTTAATTGCGTTGACATCTGAATTGTTTCTTATTCGTTGCGACACTTACGTTCGATTCAGATTTCCATAGTTTCTTCTATTCAGATTTTTTGATTTATACAGAATTTCCTGAATTAGATTTCTTATTCATTTCCGCTTCCATTCAATAGATTAATTCATTTCATTCGAACTGATTCGAGTGACATTACTCAGTTCTCATCTTCGCAAGCATTATAGAAATTTCTCATACAATTACAGAATATCACTATACTTTCAAAAACCAGTAAAACCGTACCAAAAAGAAAAGAAAAACAGTTATGAAAGAAAGAGCAGAAAGAAAGAATATTTTACAGAAAAAGTTAAATTTATGGCTTAGACAGCAGAGGTCTGCAGGAAGGGTGAGTGCATGGCTGACGAACCATTGTGCCCCTTCATAGATGAAAGGGACAAGATTATGGTTAAGAGAAACTATAATCCCTTTAAAGGAGGGATCAGAGTTCCAGATCGACGGGTCGGTAGTTCCCCTCACAGAAAGTCGGGATTTATTCCGCAACACCTGATATCAGATGTAGTTTGATCAAGCGATCGAGACCAATGTACAAGTGTCTATTCCATAAATGCAGAAAAGAAAGAAAGAGCAAAGTTGTGATTTTATTCATGGCTCTGTAGAAAGGTTAAAGATACTTATTTTTATAAGTAAAGAAAATGTTTTCAGAACTTTATGCTTATGCTTTCAGTTCATTCAGATTCACAGTTATTGTTTTCAGCTTATTTTAAATTAAGCTATTCAGATTCATATTACAGTACAATATTATATATCGTTTGCTTGTGTTATGTGCTTTTGATATTTCAGACTTTACCTGCTGAGCCCCTAGGCTCATTAGTTTTCATTGAGTGCAGGTAATGAGCAGTAGGGAGCGGATGGTGATGAGTTGAACAAAAGTTTTTTTTATCGTGGACAGCAGTTCCGTTGTTCTTTCAGTTTCAGATGTTGTTATACAGAACTGTTGTTATAGTTTTGTATAATAACAGATTTCTAGTCTCTTTATTTGAAGAAATCTGTATAGAATTCTTGTATAATGATGTATACATTTTTTTCTGAATACTGTCAGATGTTGTACCAGTTCCGCACATGTTATTGTTCAACTTCGCTTATATTTCCGCATTTGTAAGTTGCGCTTATTTGCAATTCAGTCTAGAATTTAGTAGCGACTTTTATGTTTAATAAATTAGTAAATTTTGGGTCTTTCAATTTGAACCCCAAACTTCTGGAATTCCTTTAAGAAAAGTCGGGTCGCTACAGTTGGTATCAGAGCATGGTCCTTGAGATATACACACTTACAGTTTGAACAGCTCTCACCAGCCGCTTCTGAAAATTGTGAGTTTTATTTCATGTTCTAGCATAAAGTAATCTCTCATAATAGAATTATGGTGGATTTGGGCTACCCTTACAGATATGGTAGGAGGAGGTAGAGGAAGAAGAAGTAATATAGAAGGAGATAGTGAATCAGAGGGCGTGAATCCTGTCCTTAATAGTATGGCCACAACTTTGAGAACGTTTGGTTGACCAAACCAATCAAGGGAATGGTCAATGATCAGGAAGACTGGTTAGTAGAGAAGATCCTCAGGAGAGGTTCAGGAGACAGAGACCTCATGAGTTTACTGGTTCTACTGATCTACTTATAGCTGAAAGCTGGATCAAGTCCATGGAAGTGATATTTGAATACCTACACCTGACAGAACTAGAGAGGCCTCGGTGTGCGATCTACATGCTGAGAGGAGACGCTATGATATGGTCGGAAGGAGCCAAGTCAACTGTATACATGGAAATTCTTACATGTGAGGAATTTAAGAGAGTATTCTTTGAGCAGTACTTTACCGTGAACGTGAGCGAGGAGCTACAGAATGAGTTCCTAACTCTTAAGCAAGCAGGGATGTCTATGTGGGAGTATATCCGCAAGTTCGAGAGGGAATTCTACTTTGTTCCTTTGATTGGAACTAATGCAGATGTCAAGCTTCGACATTTTATTAATGGGTTGAAGCCAATGATTAAGCATGACGTTAGATTTGTAGAACTCGTGGATTATAGAGCAGCTGTGAATAAAGCTCTACGGGCAGAGCAGGACTGGAAGACCATTGAGGATGAGAGACAGTTGAAACGACAAGCCTTCCAGCAGAAAGACCGTAGAAAATTCAAGAAGCCAAACAACAACCAGCAAGGGTCTCAAGGAAAAGGACCAATAGCTGCCAAACCTATCTCTGCTGTTCCCAAACTTGGAAATAGCCAGTCTGTTCCAATTGCAAGAAGAATCATTCTGGTCAGTGTCGTTTTGGCCAGGAAGGATGTTATACGTGCGGCAAGACGGGTCACTTCTCTAATTATTGTCCCCAGAAACAACAACTCATCACCAGCAATGCATACGTGATGAAAGTAGATACTACGGTTGTGACTGGTAATATTGTTGTCGCTAGTATGTTTACCTTAGAATTGTTAGATTATGGTGCAACTCATTCATTTGTATCAGAGAGATATGCTAAGAATTTACCAGTAAAATCATAAGTAGTAGAAGTAGGTTATTGCGTTCAGATTCCTTCAGGAAGAAGTATAGTGACCAATCATATTATTCGAAACATAGACTTAAGCTTCAGGGGAATATTGTCTTTGCAGATTTTATAGTATTGCCACGGCTTGAGTTTGATTTAATATTGGGAATAGATTGGTTAACTAAGTATGGAACCGTTATAGATTTTAAACAGAGAACGGTTGAGATTAAAACTCCCAGTGGGATTTCATTCCTATTCAAAGCTAGATTTGATAACACACCTAAGATAATATCAGCTTTGAAAGCCTAGCGGTGTTTAAGAGACGGATGCCAAGGATATTTAGTGAGTTATATGTTGATATTAGCAGATGTTAAGATTAATTTGGAGGACGTAGAAGTAGTGAATGAGTTTCCAGATTTCTTCCCAGAAGATATCTCAGGTCTTCCTCCAGAGCGAGAACTAGAATTTTCTATCGATTTAGTACCAGAAGCTACCCCAGTTTCCAAGCCTCCTTACAGACTTGCCCCTAAGGAAATGCAGGAGTTAAAAGAACAGATCCAAGATTTATTGGATAAAGGTTTCATCAGACCCAGTACTTCGTCGTGGGGAGCTCCAGTGTTGTTCGTAAAGAAGAAAGACGGAAGTATACGTCTGTGCATAGACTATAGAGAACTGAATAAGTTAACAGTTTTGAATAAGTACCCTCTTCCTAGAATAGACAACTTATTCGACCAATTACGAGGAGCTGCCATATTTTCGAAGATCGACCTCAGATCTGGATAGCATCAGCTACGAGTTAGAGAAGCAGAAGTGTATAAAACAGCTTTCAGAACTAGATATGGCCATTATGAGTTTTTAGTTATGCCCTTTGGATTAGCTAATGCGCCATAATTGTTTATGGATCTGATTAATAGAGTATTTCAACCTTTTCTAGACAGATTCGTTATGTATTTATAGATGATATACTCATTTACTCTAAGAGCAGATGTGAACACATAGAGCATTTTAGAGAAATTTTTCAGATTCTGAGAACTAAGAATTTGTTTGCTAAGTTTAGCAAATGCGAATTTTGGATTGAAAAATTTATATTTCTGGGTCATATCGTTTCAAAAAATGGGATAGAAGTAGATCCTTCTAAGGTAGAAGCTGTTCGAGAATGGCCTGTACCTAAGAGTGTATCTAAGAGCAGATGTGAACACATAGAGCATTTTAGAGAAATTTTTCAGATTCTGAGAACTAAGAATTTGTTTGCTAAGTTTAGCAAATGCGAATTTTGGATTGAAAAATTTATATTTCTGGGTCATATCGTTTCAAAAAATGGGATAGAAGTAGATCCTTCTAAGGTAGAAGCTGTTCGAGAATGGCCTGTACCTAAGAGTGTAACATAGGTTCGTAGTTTCTTAGGACTTGCAGGGTATTACAGAAGATTTATAGAGGGATTTTCTAAGATAGCTGTCCCTTTAACGTCATTGACTAAGAAGAATGTTTAGCATGATTGGACTCAAGAATGCCAGTCCAGTTTTGAGAAATTAAAATTGGCATTAATAGAAGCCCCTGTTTTGACGTTACCGTCGGGGAAATGAAATTTTGTAATTTATACAGATTTATCGAAGACAGGACTAGGAGCTGTTTTGATGCAAGATAAGAAAGTAATTGCTTATGCTTCTAGACAGCTGAAGATTCATGAGAAAAATTATCCTACGCATGACTTAGAATTAGCAGCAGTGGTTTTCGCATTAAATATTTGGAGAAATTATCTTTATGGAGAGAAATGCGAAATCTTTACTGATCACAAGAGCCTTAAGTATTTCTTTACCCAAAAGGAGCTTAACATGAGACAAAGAAGATGGCTCAAACTGGTTAAAGATTATGATTGTGTGATCAGCTATCATCCAGGTAAAGCTAACGTAGTAGCAGATGCTTAAGTAGAAGAAATGTGGGTTTGGCTCAGATCTCAGTTCAGATTCCATTAGCGTTAGAGTTAATAAATTTGAGCTCGGAATACTTATGAAAAATAATACTGCTAAGCTATCAGTTCTTACGATCTAGTCTACTTTGAAAGATCGGATTCGAGAGAGTCAAGCAAGGGACGAACAATTACAGAAATGGAAGAATCAAGATGAAGACAGAGGAAGAAATATTTATACCACAGAAGGTGGAATTGTGAAATATCAGAATAGGTTGTGGGTACCACGCACAGATGATTTGCGTAAAGGGATTATGAATGAAGCCCATAACTCACCTTATTCAAGTCACCCAGGAGGAACAAAGATGTATAAAGATTTGCAACACCTGTTTTGGTGGCCGGGTATGAAGCGAGATATCTGTAATTTCGTTTCAGAATGTTTATCATGCCAACAAGTAAAAGCAGAGCATCAAAGACCAGCTGGAATGTTAAAACCTCTCCCTATACCAGTATGGAAATGGGATAACATAGCAATGGATTTCGTCGTAGGATTACAAGAACAGTTCATGGATTCAATGCTATAAGGGTTATCATTGATAGATTAACCAAGTCAGTGCATTTATACCTGTTAAGACAACATACGATTTGAATAAGTATGCTGAATTGTATGTTAAAGAAATAGTTAGACTCCATGGAATTCCAAGTTCTATAGTATCAGATAGAGATCCCATATTTACTTCTATCTTCTGGAAAAGTTTACATAAAGCTTTGGGAACTAAGTTAACCTACAGTACAGCGTTCCATCCTCAGACAGATGGACAGTCAGAAAGAGTTATCCAAATACTGGAGGATTTGTTACGTATGTGTGTTCTTGACTTTGCAGATAGTTGGGATTCTAAATTACCCTTAGTCGAGTTCGCCTATAACAGTAGTTACCAAGCTACAATAGAAATGGCACCATACAAAGCTCTGTATGGTAGAAAATGTAGATCACCGATTCATTGGGATGATGTAGGTAAAAGAACAGAGATAGGACCAGATGTTATAGAACAGACTTCTAAAGCCATTAAGAGAATACGTAATGGGATGAAGACGACACAGAGTAGACAGAAGAGTTACGCAGATAGTCATCGCCGAGATCTGAATTTTGAAATAGGAGATCATGTGTTCCTAAAAGTAGCACCGATGAAGGGAGTTATGAGATTTGGAAGAAAAGGAAAGCTGAGTCCCAGATTTGTTGGACCATTTCAGATTCTGGAAAAAATTGGGACTTTAGCTTATCGATTAGCTTTGCCTCCAGAAATGTCAGCTGTCCATAATTGTGTTTCACATTTTAGCGTTGAGGAAATACATTGCGAATGCTTCACATGTACTTAGACATGAACTTATCCAGTTATCACCAGATTTGTCTTAAGAAGAGGTTCCAGAGAAGTTTCTTTCTAGAGAGAATCGTAAGTTATGCAATAGGACTATCCCTATGATCAAGATTCAGTGGGAAAACCACACTGAAAGACAAGCTACATGGGAAGTTGAATCTGATATGCATAAAAGCTACCCAGATCTCTTTAAGTAAGTAATTTCGGGGAAGAAATTCTTTTAAGGAGGGTACAATTGTAGAGCCCAGACATTTTTATAGGCCACAATTAGAAAGTTATATGATTTGAGTGATTAAATGGAAATGCTAAAATTACTCAGCTTTCAATTTAGTTGATTTCAGCTTTCGTTTTTATCAAGTTGAGTTGAGTTCAGATTTGAGCGTTTTGCATTAATCAGTTCCTGACTTAGTTGAATTTATTTCAGTTATAGCACTACAACCCTGTCCATCCTCTCCATTCAATCACCATTGATAGATCAAATCAGAGAAGGTCAGCTGAGAGATGAGCAGCTGAGAAAGTGGAAGAAGCGAGATGAAGAGAAAGGTGGTAATCTTTACACGTTATAAGGGGGAGTGGCTAGATTCAGGGCCGAATATGGGTTCCTTGAGTAGATACCTTGAGAACTAATATAATGACCAAAGCTCATACAGCCCCATACTCAGTTCATCTAGGGAGTACAAAGATGTACAAAGATCTCCAAAAATTGTATTGGTGGCTCGGAATAAAGTGTGACATTTCCAGATTTGTTTTAGAGTGCCTAACCTGCCAGCTGGTGAAGGCAGAGCATCAAAGACCAACTGGAATGTTGAAGCCCCTGCCCATACCAGAATGGAAGTGGGAGAGCATTTCTATGGATTTTTTAGTGGGATTACCCAGAACTATCCATGGATACCATTCCATTTGGGTTATAATAGACCATCTCACTAAATCAGCTCACTTCCTCCCAGTGAAGACGACCTATGATATGAACAAATACACCGAGCTGTATGTTAAGGATATAGTGAGGTTGCATGACATTTCAGTTTCAATGGTATCCGATAGGATCCAAAGTTTACGTCAGCTTTCTCGAAGATTTCACACAAAGTTTTGGGCACTAAGCCGACTTTCAGCATGGCTTTTCACCCCCAAAGAGATGGTCAATCTGAAAGGGTGATTCAAGCACTGGAAGATTTACTTCGAGCTTGTATCATAGATTTTTCCAAGATCTGGAATTTTAATCTACCGTTGGTAGAATTACGTATAACAACAGCTTTCAATCTTCAATCTAGATGGCCCCTTACGAATCTCTTTATGGTCGAAAGAGCAGGACACCCATTCACTGGGATGATGTAGATGAGCGAGCTGGTCTGGGTCCAGACATTGTAGAACAAATAGCTGAAGCAGTTAGGAAGGTTCTGGATCAATTGAGAACAGCTCAAAGCAGGCAGAAGAGCTATGCAGATAACAGACTCCGCGAGCTGAGTTTGTAGTTGGAGATCATGTGTGAGCACCCGAACCCACGGGGTCACGAATTGGGGGTGAATTAAAAATTTTAAATGAAAAGAAGGGCTAAATGGCAATTCGTTATAAGCTGTACTTCTTATAACTTGAAAAGAATTTCGAAACACAAATACAAAACTGACAAACACACTGTTGGCGCCAAGTACTGAACATTTTGCGGAAACAGACTTCATATATAAACAGCAATTGCGATATTACAACATCTGAAATTCTATATGAATTTACTACTGTTGCAATTGATCTAATACAGAAGTCTAAGATAAAAAACAACAGCTAAGACACAGGAAAACACTGTCCATAGATAAACACTTCACCACTCGGCTGATTCAGCTTCCACCATCCGTTCGCTCCTCATCTGTCACACCTGCACCATTTTAAAAGCTAATGAGCCTAGGGGCTCAACAAGTATTGTCTGGATAATAAAAAATTCAATTAACGTAGGCAGAAATCTGAACATATACATATCTGAGTTAAAGGAACTTCATTTGAACATAAACTTTCTTAAAATTTCTTTAACAATTCCTTTCTTTCTTTCATAAACTCGGATGCGAGGATAATAGCCCAGATCCCATTATCATTTTCTTAAACTTTATGATTTATAGCTTAGAAGCTCTCCTTAGGTCCGTGTTGCACTTGATCAAATAACTTCTGATATCATTTCTTAGCATAAAGCTCATATGAAAGGGCAACCGAAATCTGGACGACTACTCACCCTTCTCCTTGGTGACCGTCTGTTATCTATGCCATAAATCCTTAAAATAAACATTTGTTCCTTTAAACTCCTTTCTTTCGAAATCTTCTTTGAAATAAGCTTTTGAAATCTCACTTGGTTCGCATCTTTTAAAACTTTGCTTCCCATTTTAAAAACTTACTAAGTATCAGATTTGACTACTAAAAAACAATCGCTGAAATGCAACCAGATTTCTCTAAAGGAAACTATATGGAATAGCAAAACAGGTTTCTCAATACTGAACAGTTCCGTTAGCGCGAAATACATCACTAACGTTGAAACAGATTTCTTTGGTCAACTCAGATGTCAACGCAGGAATAGTGTTTGGAATTGAATCAGATTTCTGTTTATATAATAATAAAACTAGTGTGAAACACAGCGTTTAGGAGTAAAACAGTTGAAACTTGGTCAACTCAGCCGTCAACGCAACCTAAATAAGGACTTTCAGATGTTGAACAAACCAACAGCTGAATATACTAAAGCAACAGCTGAATATAACGAACGCAACAGCTGAACACGAACTGGTGCAACAGCTGAACACAAACTAAAACAGCAGCTGAAATGTAACTGCTGATTTTAATAGGAACCAAAATCTGATTATATGCTTGGTGTCGTATGATCACAAACGACAGCTATGCCATCGACTTTTGGCTATCAAACCAGACTTAACTACTGATTCGACTAGCAACTTCGATTACATAGCGTCAAATTCAGATTATACCATTCACCAGAAAGAAGAACATTCATGAACATACGTGAATCAAAATCCGAACTCCTCAGTACTTTAAAAACATCTTTAGCTTTATTAAAACATTTTCCAGAAAACCATGGAAGCAGAAAACATATTTTGAACCCAATCTTTCTTTCTTAAACATCATAAATCTTCTTTGAACATAAAATTAAACATATCATTAAACATACAGGCAAGCAGATCCATAAAATGAATAAAAACATCAATATATGCTTCAAATGGTGTAGCAAAGGATCAACTTTTACTTGCCTTTACAACCGAGCTTTACAACGGCAGTTACTTCCAGCAGAGTTCCTCCTCAAGCAACACAAACGAGCTTCTTGGAAAATATTTTTGAAAGAACACGAAAGAGTTTTCTTTTGCAAGTGAAAATGAACTTTCCCTTCAAAACCAGCATTTATATGAGAGGGATTAGTGGAAAGGTGTTTATCATCAACAAGCATGACACACCTTACCTAAAGTTATGAATTTTAGTAAAATTTCCTCTCATTATTTTAGTTTGCAAAACTACCAAACCCTTTTTAAAAGAAATCATTTGTCCTCCTTAAAATCATTTCCAACAACTTACTAAAATCTGCTCATGTGTCGCCCTTGGAGTGACGGCTGCTAGAATTTACTGCGTCGGATCTCAGTACTGAAATCAGTAAAAATCAATTTATGCTAACATTTAAAATTCCAATTTAACCCATGAAAATAAACAAGATTCATATATGTAGTCCTATGGATTTTGGGGCGTTACAACTCTACCCTCCTTATTGAAATTTCGTCGTCGAATTACTTACCAATTAGGTATGGGTAAGGTTAAGCATATCAGCTTCTGTCTCCCATGTAGCTTCTCGCTCAGATTGATTAGACCATTGTATCTTAACCATAGGAATACTACGGTTCCTCAGCTTTCTAATTTCTCGAAGAAGAATCTTCTATGGTATCTCTTCATAACTTAATCCGGTGCTAACTGGATTGGCTCATGGCTTAGTACATGCGAAGGGTTAGGAATATACTTCCTCAAAGCTGAATCATGAAAAACGCTATGCACTGATGACAGCTGCGGGGGCAGTGCTAAATTATAAGCTAGCGTTCCTATCTTTTCTAAGATCTCATATGGTCCAATATATCTTGGACTCAACTTCCCTTTCTTCCCAAAAACCGTTACTCATTTCATTGGAGCAATTTTCAGAAATACATGATCACCAACTTCAAAATTCGGATCTCTTCTTCTATTATCTGCGTAACTCTTCTGCCGACTTTGGGCAGCTTTCATCCGCTCTGTTATCTTTCTAACAGCTTCTGTTGTTTTCTCCACTACATCTGGTCCTAAACCAGCTCTTTCACCAACTTCATCCCAGTGAAGAGGTGTTCTACATTTACGGTCATAGAGAGCTTCATATGGAGCCATCTGGATAGATGCTTGGAAACTGTTATTGTACGCAAATTCTACTAATGGTAATTTCAGATCCCAACTTTCTGAAAAATCCACAATACATGCCCTGAGCAAATATTCCAAAATCTGAATCACCCTTTCAGATTGTCCATATGTCTGGGGGTGAAACTCCGTACTAAAGGTCAGCTTTGTACCCATAGCTCTATGAAAACTTTTCCAGAAAGCTGACGTGAACTTAGGATACCTATCTGATACAATTGAAACAGGAACACCATGTAGCCTCACTATTTCCTTTACATATAAATCCGCATATCTGCTCACCTCATATGTTGTCTTAACTGATAAGAAATGAGCAGACTTAGTGAGTCTACCTATTATAACCCAAATAGAGTTATATCCTTGAACAGTCTTGGGTAGACCAACTACAAAGTTCATCGCTATACACTCCCACTTCCATTCTGGAATAGGCAGTGGTCTCAATAATCCAGCTGGTCTCTGGTGTTCAGCCTTCACCAGTTGACACGTTAAACATTCAGCTACAAAACTGGCAACATCCCAGTTCATTCCTGGCCACCAGTACAACTTCTGGAGGTCTTTATACATCTTAGTACTCCCTGGATGTACTGAATATGGGGCTGTATGGGCCTCTGTCATGAGATCTGATCGCAAGGTGTCTACTTGGGGCACCCAGATCCTGTCTTGAAATCTGATTATTTCTCCTTCAGAAAAGTAGAGGTTACTGCCTCTCTCTCTATCTTCCTTAACCCACTTATGAAGTTTCTCATCTTTGGGTTGTCCCTCATGAATCTGATCTATCAAATTCGACCTTATAGAGAGATCTGCCAAAATCATAGTACTACCACTGGGCACTATTTATATTTCAAACTTCTCAATTTCATACGCCAAAGATCGTTGGACCAAAAGCTGAGCTAATCTTACAGACTTTCTGCTTAAAGCATCAGCTACCACGTTAGCCTTTCCTGGATGATAGCTGATTGTACAATCGTAGTCTTTAACCAGTTCTAGCCATCTCCTCCGTCTCATATTCAATTCTTTCTGGGTAAAGAAGTATTTAAGACTCTTATGATCAGTTATTATTTCACACTTCTCCCCATAGAGATAATGTCTCCATATCTTAAGGGCAAAGACAACATCTGCTAGCTCCAAGTCATGCGTAGGATAATTCTTCTCGTGATTCTTAAGTAGTCTGGAAGCATAAGAAATCACTCTGCGGTCCTGCATCAGTACAGAACCTAATCCCATCTTATATGCATCTGTATAAATCACAAACTTTCCTTGATCTAGATGGCATAATTTACACAGGGGCTTCTAGTCAGCGCTTGCTTCAACTTGTCAAAGGAAGTATTTAAGACTCTTATGATCAGTTATTATTTCACACTTCTCCCCATAGAGATAATGTCTCCATATCTTAAGGGCAAAGACAACATCTGCTAGCTCCAAGTCATGCGTAGGATAATTCTTCTCGTGATTCTTAAGTAGTCTGGAAGCATAAGAAATCACTCTGCGGTCCTGCATCAGTACAGAACCTAATCCCATCTTATATGCATCTGTATAAATCACAAACTTTCCTTGATCAGATGGCATAATTTACACAGGGGCTTCTATCAGCGCTTGCTTCAACTTGTCAAAGCTGTTTTGACATTCTTGAGTCCATTCATACTTAACCAGCTTTCTTGTCAACGACGTTAATGAAACAGCTATATTAGAGAATCCTTGGATAAACCGTCTTTAGTATCCAGCTAATCCCAAGAAACGCCTTATATCTGAAACAGACTTAGGCACTGGCCAGTCTCGAACAGCTTCTACTTTAGCTGGGTCAACTTCCAAACCATCCTTAGATATAATATGACCTAAAAATGCTACGTTCTCCAACCAGAAGTCACACTTGCTAAATTTAGCAAACAACTGCTTATTCTTCAGCACTTGGAGCACAGTCCTTAAATGATCAACATGCTCACATCTGGTCTTAGAATACACTAAGATATCATCTATGAACACAACAACAAATTGGTCCAGAAATGGTTGGAAGCCTCTGTTCATTAGATCCATGAAAGCTGATGGAGCATTCGTAAGTCCAAAAGACATTACTAGGAATTCATAGTGACCATATCGAGTTCTGAAGGCTGTCTTATAGACATCAGATGCCTTAATATTTAACTGGTGGTAACCAGACCTTAAATCAATCTTAGAAAAGACTACTGAGCCTTTCAACTGATCAAACATATCTTCAATCCTAGGAAGCGGATACTTATTCTTAATGGTCAACTTATTCATCTCCGTATAATCTATACATAATCTCAAACTTCCATCTTTCTTTTTAACAAAAAGAACAGAGGCTCCCCAGGGTGAAGTGCTTGGTCTTATAAATCCCTTCTGTAATAGATCTTGTATCTGTTCCTTCAGTTCCTTCATTTCTGAGGGATCTATACGGTAAGGTGGTCTAGAAACTGGAGCGGCTCCTGGAACTAAATCAATCTAAAATTCCAATTCTCTGTCTGGTGGTAGTCCTTGGATATCTTCGGGAAAAACCTCAGGGAACTCATTTACTACTTCTATATCTGCAATTTGGAGTTTACTAATCATTACTAATGACGACAGACTTATCAAAAATCCTTACCCACCTTTCCTTAAGCAGCGTTGAGCCTTAAGAGCTGATATAAGATGAGGAGTCTTACGAATCTGATCATCTTCAAACATAAATGGATATCCTCTGGGTGGATTAACCACTACTGTTCGAAGCTTAAAATCTATCACTACTCCATATTTGGTTAACCAGTCTATTCAAAAATCATATCAAATTCAGGCATCGACAAAACAATTAAATTAACAGAAATCCGATGCCCTTGAAGTATAAGTTCTAAACTTCGAAACAAAGCGTGAGATACCAATTCTTCTCCTGAAGGCACTGATACACAAAAGCCTATCTCTACTTGGTCAGGCTTAATGGGTAACTTCTTAGCAAACTTAGCATCTATGAATGAATGAGTAGCTCCTGAATCTATTAATGTCGTAGAAGGCAATTCAGCAATCATAATCTCACCTGTGACTACTGTCAAATCTGGGTTAGCTTGCTCAGCTTTCATCGCGTAGGCTCTGCTGGTCACCAGCTGCCTTGAATTTGGACAATATTTCAAAATATGCCCTGGCATCCCACATTTATAGCAGAAATTTTGTCCAAGTCTGCATTGTCCAGGATGATTCTTCTGGCACTTAGGACACACTGGCCTATTTCTACCAGTAAGAACTGAGCTGATGGGTTGAATCGGTAGAGGTTTCTGCTCTTGAGGCCTCTGCGGGTTCTTGTTCTGCTTCTTGAATGGCCTCGGATCCTTCTGCTAAAAGGCCTGCCACCTCTGCTGCCATTCCTCATCCACATCCTTCCAATCCCTTTCAATTCGCAGGGCTCTATCCACTGCTTCTCTATAATTCTTGGGCACAGACAGCCTAACGTTCATCTTGAACATAGGCTTCAGTCCTTCTACAAAATGACTTAACTTTTCTTTGTGGTCGTTACCTATCAAAGGTACAAAGTAACACCCTCTTTCAAATGCACGCACATACTCCTGTACGGTCATGCTCCCCTGTTTCAGGGTCAAAAACTCCCTCTTCAATTCAGACCTCTTTTCTGCCGTGAATTATTGCTCAAAGAATACTTGTTTAAAATCTGCCCAAGTAAGATTCAACAAATCCACAGATAATTTGGCTCCTTCCCACCAAATCATGGCATCCTCTCTTAACATGTAGATGGAACACCTAGGCCTATCTAAATCTGACATCTGGAGGTACTCAAAGATAACCTCCATTGATTTGATCCAGCTTTCAGCAACTAATGGATCTGTCGTACCACTGAACTCCTTTGGCTTCTGTCGTCTGAACCTTTCTTGAGGATCATCATGGCTATCTCTTCCTCTTCCTGACATCTTATAATCTATAGCCCGTAAATCCACAACATATATAATTATCAGAACATGCTAAAATATTTAAAGACAATTCTCTGAAAATAAACTCACAACTTAGAGAAACGGCCGATGAAATCTGATCCAGCTGACAGTGCATGTGTTTATCTCAGGAACATTGCTCTGATACCATTGTTGTGAGCACCCGAACCCACGGGGTCACGAATTGTGGGTTAATTAAAAATTTTGAAATGAAAAGAAGGGCTAAATGGCAATTCGTTATAAGCTGTACTTCTTATAACTTGAAAAGAATTTCGAAACACAAATAAAAAAGTGACAAACACACTGTTGGCGCCAAGTACTGAACATTTTGTGGAAACAGATTTCATATATAAACAACAATTGCGATATTACAACATCTAAAATTCTATATGAATTTATTACTGTTGCAATTGATCTAATACAGATGTCTAAGATAAAAGACAACAGCTAAGACACAGGAAACGCTGTCCATAGATAAACACTTCACCACTCAGCTGATTCAGCTTCCACCATCCGTTCGCTCATCAGCTGTCACACCTGCACCATTTTAAAAGCTAATGAGCCTAGGGGCTCAACAAGTAAAGTCTGGATAATAACAAATTCAGTTGACGCAGGCAGACATCTGAACATATACATATCTGAGTTAAAGGAACTTCATTTGAACATAAACTTTCTTAAACTTTCTTTAAACAGTTCCTTTATTTCTTTCATAAACTCAGATGCGGGGATAATAGCCCAGATCCCATTATCATTTTCTTAAACTTTATGATTTATGGCTTAGAAGCTCTCCTTAGGTCCGTGTTGCACTTGATCAAATGACTTCTGATATCATTTCTTAGCATAAAGCTCATATGAAAGGGCAGCCAACATCTGGACAACTACTCACCCTTCTCCTTGGTGACCGTCTGTTATCTATGCCATAAATCCTTAAAATAAACTTTTGTTCCTTTAAACTCCTTTCTTTCGAAATCTTCTTTGAAATCAGCTTTTGAAATCTCACTGGGTTCGCTTCTTTAAAAATATTGCTTCCCATTTTAAAAACTTACTAAGTATCAGATTTGACTACTAAAAAACAATCGGTGAAATGCAACCAGATTTCTCTAAAGGAAACTGTATGGAATAGCAAAACAGGTTTCTCAATAATTGTTCTGTTAGCGCGAAATACATCACTAACGTTGAAACAGATGTCTTTGGTCAACTCAGATATCAACGCAAAGAATAGTGTTTGGAAATGAATCAGATGTCTGTTTATAGAATAATAAAGCTAGTGTGAAACACAGCGTTTAGTACTAAAACAGTTGCAACTTGGTCAACTCAGCCGTCAACGCAACTTAAATAAGGACTTTCAGATGTTGAACAAACCAACAGCTGAATATACTAAAGAAACAGCTGAATATAACGAACGCAACAGCTGAACACAAACTGGTGCAACAGCTGAACACAAACTAAAACAACAGCTGAAATGTAACTGCTGATTTTAATAGGAACCAAAATCTGATTATATGCTTGGTGTCGTATCATCACAAACGACAGCTACGCCATCGAATTTTGCCTATAAAACCAGACTTAACTACTGATTCGACTAGCAACTTCGATTACATAGCGTCAAATTCAGATGATACCATTGACCAGAAAGAAGAACATTCATGAACATACGTGAATCAAAATCCGAACTCCTCAGTACTTTAAAAACCTATTTAACTTTCTTAAAACTTTTTCCGGAAAACCATGGAAGCAGAAAACATATTTTGAACCCAAATCTTTCTTTCTTAAACATCATAAATCTTCTTTGAACATAAACTTAAACATATCTTTAAACATACAGACAAGCAGATCCATAAAATGAATAAAAACATCAATATATGCTTCAAATGGTGTAGCAAAGGATCAGCTTTTACTTGCCTTTACAACTGAGCTTTACAACGGCAGTTACTTGCGGCAGAGTTCCTCCTCAAGCAACACAAACGAGCTTCTTGGAAAATATTTTTGAAAGAACACGAAAGAGTTTTCTTTTTCAAGTGAAAATGAACTTTCCCTTCAAAACCAGCTTCTATATGAGAGGGACTAGTGGCAAGGTGCTTATCATCAACAAGCATGACACACCTTACCTAAAGTTTTGAATTTTAGTAAAATTTCCTCTCATTATTTTAGTTTGCAAAACTACAAAACCCTTTTTAAAAGAAATCATTTCTCCTACTTAAAATAATTTCCAAAAACTTACTAAAATCTGCTCATGTATAGCCCTTGGAGTGACTGCTGCTAGAACTTACTGCGTCGGATCTCAGTACTGAAATCAGTAAAAATAAATTTATGCTGACATTTAAAATGCCAATTTAACCCATGAAAATAAACAAGATTCATATATGTAGTCCTATGGATTTTGGGGCGTTACAATGTGTTTTCAAAGGTAGCTCCAATGAAAGGAGTTATGATTTGGGAATAAGGGTAAGCAGAGTACAAGATTCATGGTCCTTATGAAATTTTGGACAAGGTAGGAACTATGTCTTATCGATTAGCATTACCCCCGCACCTGTATTCAGTGCACAATGTTTTCCAAGTATAAGCTCTTAGGAAATACGTCCCCAACCCATCGCATGTGCTGATCTATGAACCAATCGAGCTTGCTACCGATCTGAGCTACGAAGAAAGACCAGAAAGGATTCTTCATAAAGAGAATAGGAAATTGAGGAATCGTACCATCCCGATGGTAAAAGATCAGTGGTCTAACCTATCAGAATGGGAAGCGACATGGGAGACCGAAGCTTATATGCATAGCCTTTACCCGGAGCTGTTAGGTAAGATTAAATTTAGAGGATGAAATTTCAGTTAGGAGGGTAGAGTTGTAACGTCCCAAATCATTAGGACCATATTTGTTAGCCTTTTCTTTTGAAGGGCTGTTTTGATATTTCGTGTGTCCATCTATCATTCGAGTTGGTTCTTTTACTAACCTGATTTCTTCTCTTCCAACTTAGAAACACGGTCTAGAAGATTCCCAGAAGGATGCGCCCCAAGCACAACCCCAAGCTGGCAGTGATTTTATAGAAAATGCTTTGGATATGTGAGTTCAGTGTTCAATAAAATTATAGCAGTAGATTTAAAAATTTTAAGATGTAATAGGGGGTTTTTGATAAATACTGTGGGTTCGTAAGGTGACCCATGTCTCTTCTTGTACTATATACATACTATCAATCATACTTATTACAAAATGATATTTTGAGAGTCAAAAAGCTCACTTGCAGAAAGAAAACTTAAGTTATCAAAATACTTAGAATCTCGACAGCTTGTGCTTGTGGAGACATTCAGCCGAGGTCTTCTGCTGTGAGGATTGAGAAATTCGAATTTAGAGTTTTCAGATTTTGGAATTTTGAATTTTTGGTGAAATCTGATTCTTTGGCGTTTAGAAGTAATACGCCGTCGTTTCGTGAAAAATCAGATGTAGCGCATTTCAGACGTCAAAGCAAGTCAACGGTACTGTAGCGAGTGAATAATGCGTCGTCATTTTGCTATTCAGTAGTAGCGCTTGAAGAGGAATCTGCTGGCAGCTGAGGGGCGGTTGCAAGAATTGTCGAGAACACGACGCGTGTTGGTCAACCTTTTAGTGTTGACTGCTGTTTGTAGCGCTATCAGCTGTTGGTTTGAGGAACCAGTCGTGGATGTGAGACGACGTCGTTTTGATAAGTTGAAACGCAGCGTTTTGAGTGCAACGCTTTTGATCAGCTGTTGGCAGCGAGGATGACGTATCCATGCTGCGACGTCGTTTTGTGTAGTTACTCTTGGAGTTAATAAGCGTATTCCAGCTGTTGGTTGTTTTGGAAGGAATCCGTCGCCAGCTATTGTAGCGTTGCGGCGTCGTTTTGATGTTCCTTTGTGAATGCAACGTCTGAAGGTTGCAGCTGGTTTCGTTGAGAGGAAAAGCTGGTTTCTGTTGTAAGATTTCTTGTCAGGTCTCGTGCTCATAACAGAGTAAAATCATACAAACACACGCGGAAGCTATCAATGAGCGGGTAAAATTTTCGCTTTTGGCCTGACGGTTAAAACAATATAATTTAAAATAGTACGATACTCAAAATATATCCCAGTTCATAAAAACAACCAAACGCGGCTACCAGCCAACAATACACAGTATAGCATAACAACAACAACAACATGTATCAGACTCCAACAACAAAATACAACGACAAAGCGCAGGGCATCCCCTGGCTAACTGTACTGATACATATAAATATGCTATACGCTACTGGGATACTCAACCACCTCCTGGGGCACTACCAGCTGGGTTAAAAATACGACTAGCTGTAAAATCTGGATTCCCTGAAAACAACACAAACAGAGAAAACAATCATGCCCCAGAGGGACATGGGGTCAAACCCCAGTACGGAGAGCAACTGAAATAGCTTAAGAAAATGCATAAGATAAAATGCAGATGCTATGCATGAGATACCGGATAACAACTGAAGGCTACAACCGAGAAAGGAGCCAAGGAACTCAAACATAGCTCCACAAGATCAGAAACAATCAGGGGCCACGGGGTGTGTTCAAAGTGTGGTAATGATCCACTCGCCTTGACACTACACCCGAATACCAGATGCATCAAACAACTCAACCTGCCGTTGCCTCGCCCATGAACTGTGGTAGTTAACCACTCGGCTCATGGTGGCTAACAATCCCAGCAGGGAGATGAGAGTGAGGTATTGCCGCTCGCCCTCGCATCCTGGTAAGCAACAACAGCAATATACAAGATACGAAGCTGCAAAATACAATACACGAGGGATCTGAAACAATGCATGAACAATGCGCGTATGCATTTCCAAGCTACAGAAAGCAATACACAGCCATGTTCACCGAAACATCCCAGCAGCCTCACATTAAATCTCACGCCAATTCCAAGCTACATCAAGCTCAAATCCGTACCTTATACTTTTTGTGCAACAAATTACTACAAGCAAAGGTCTCGAGAAATCTGAATTTCAACCTGTCGAAGCACACAGGGCATAAATCATAGGGACGCTAATACACAGAAAGCACGCTGGGAGCTACACACACTCAACCAGCTATCATCCTACACAATAACTCAACAGGAAGCTCAATTCTAGGCTAGGAACAAGATCTCATCGAATTAACGAAGTTCTACCTAAACTACGAAATGCACGAGCTAAACCAGCAACTTTGTGCTTCTCCTCCAGCCCACAACAGCCTCCAAAACGGGTATAGGATTGAAGAGCTTCTCGAGAGGAGTCCAATGCTACCTCAAACGTATCAAACAATGGCCGAAAAAGACGGGAATTTGCCGGAAAAAATCATGGTGAACAGTAACCTAGGGTTCGAAGCGAAGAACAGCAATCCGGAGAATATTTCGCTAAGTATGGGATCTGGTATCTCAAATCGAAGACCACGTCTTCCTTAAATACACGCGTAAAAGCTGGTTAAGAAGTCCACCGACAAAACCAGACGACGCTCTACCAAAATCCCCAAAAGCTGGACAACCCAACGACTGGTTCTCAAATCCAAAAGCTGGATTGCCTAACACCCAAAAGCTGGTACCAGCCGGAAAAAATCAGTGGTGAACAGTAACCTAGGGTTCGAAGCGAAGAACAGCAATCCGGAGAATATTTCGCTAAGTATGGGATCTGGTATCTCAAATCGAAGACCACGTCTTCCTTAAATACACGCGTAAAAGCTGGTTAAGAAGTCCACCGACAAAACCAGACGACGCTCTACCAAAATCCCCAAAAGCTGGACAACCCAACGACTGGTTCTCAAATCCAAAAGCTGGATTGCCTAACACCCAAAAGCTGGTACCAGACGTTGCATCACAACGCTGCATTCCAACTTAATAAAAAGGCGTCGCATAATCCCAAAGTCTGGATTCCTTAGCGCTAGTCAAAACGACGTTGCACCTCCTACGTCATCCAGACGCTAACTCTCGTGCGAAACAACCAGACGCAAGCTACAGGAGCGTTGACGTCTTCTCTCGACTGCTCACCCAGATGCAACAAACTCCTCGCAGCTGGTACCAGACGCAAAACCAAAACGGCGTCGCTCCAACTTAACTAAACGCTGTCATTTTGCCATTGGATACAAACACACAAATGCAACGGCTGGATACAAAACACGCTACCAGACTTCATAGAAACGACGGTGTATCGAGATTTCGCGCTACCAATTAAACTTTGCGATTGGATTTACCACCGACCAGCTTCCACAACAAAACCAGATCTCACAACCAGATCTCTACCCTAAAATACAAAAACTTCCAGAAATCCATAAAATCCGATTAATCCAAACAATTAATCTTACATCAAAATCAGGTCTCATATTTCTCCCCCACTAAAAGGATTTCGTCCCCGAAATCAGAACAACAACTCTGGAACGCAACACAGAAGCAAAATACAAGACAGGAACTCGCCTAACACATGGCCAAGAGTTCAAGATAACTGAGAAAACAATTAACAACAACTAGGGAAGAAATACAACGAAAAGCTACAAAATACTGGAACTTAAGCTCAACAGCTACTCAAACAGATGCGGCCACTCGCGCTGCATATTTTCTTCCAGCTCCCAAGTTGCTTCATACTGGAACTTAAGCTCAACAGCTACTCAAACAGATGCGGCCACTCGCGCTGCATATTTTCTTCCAGCTCCCAAGTTGCTTCTTCCCTACCATGTTTGGTCCATTGTACCATTACCAACGGAATGGTCTTATTCCTAAACTGTTTCTCTTTTCTGCCTAAGATGTGCAAGGGATATTCTTGATAGCTCACCGATTGATCTAGCTCCACCTCGTCAGTTCTAAGCACATGAGACGGATCTGGCTCATACTTACTCAACATGGAAACATGGAAGACGTCATGAAGAGAAGACAACTCTGGCGGCAACAACAGCCGATACGCTAAAGGGCCAATCCTCTCAACAATCTCATACGGTTCGACGTAACGAGGGGCTAACTTTACTTTGCGTCCAAAGCGCATAACACTACGAAACGGAGAAACTTTGAGAAAAACATGATCACCAACCTGAAACTCTAGAGGTCGACACCTCTTATTCGCATAACTGGCTTGGCGATCTTGGGCAGCTTTCATCCGCTGTCGAATTAGATCAACATGATCTTTCATTTGCTGCACAAAGTCAGGGGCAGATAGCTGCTTCTCCCCCACTTATTCCCAACATACCGGCGATCTGCACTTCCTGCCATACAAAGACTAAAACGGCGCCATGCCAACCGTCACCTGATAGCTGTTATTATACGAAAACTCAACCAAAGACAACGCGTCTTGCCAGCTACCTCCGGAATCCAACACAACAGCTCGTAACATATCCTCCAACGTCTGAATAGTTCTCTCAGATTGGCCATCTGTCTAGGGGTGATATGCGGTGCTCATCGTCAATCTGGTACCCAAAGATGTTTGCAAACTCTTCCAAAACCTGGAAGTAAACCTCGGATCTCGGTCAGAAACAATCGAAACAGGCACACCGTGCAGTCTAACAACAAAATCAACGTACAGCTTTGCCATTTTCTTCAACGAGAAGGTCATCCCATAGGGAATAAAATGTGCAGATTTCGACAGTCGGTCTATAACCACCCAAATAGCATCACATCCTCTGCTGGAACGAGGCAGATGCGTTACGAAGTCCATAGCAATGTGCTCCCAATTCCATTGGGGCACTTCCAAACTCTGCAACAGACCACCGGGTCTCATCCTCTCGGCCTTAATCATCTGACAGTTTAAACAACGAGCGACAAAACCAGCAACATCGCTCAGGCCAGCCCACCAAGAGTGCGGCTTCAAAGCTTGGTACATCTTCCGTGAACCAGGATGAACACTATGTCTGCCACAGTGCGCTTCTCGAAGGATCTCCTCCTTCAAATCAATCAAAATTGGGCACAACCAACCTGCCCCGAAAACGCAAACAACCATCGAAAGAGATAGAATAATCTTCAAGTTCTCCAGCCCTGACCTTCAATTTCAACTCGTGGATGGAAGGATCAGTCCTTTGAGCTGCTCGAATACTCGAAACAATCTGTGGCTCCACTTGGAATGAAGAAACCACAACACAATCCTCAGTCGGGTAGAATCTCCAACACGTAGTGTTAAGATGTTCCTGATCCTTAGAGATGTACAACGACGCAAGCATCTCACTAGCCTTCCTGCTCAAAGCATCGGCCACTACGTTCGATTTCCCAGGCTGGTACTTGATCTCACAATCAAAATCCTTAAGCAGCTCCATCCAAAGACGATGTCTCATGTTCAGGTCAGGCTGCGAAAACAGATACTGCAAACTCTTGTGATCCGAGTACACCACAAACTGCTCGCCATACAGGTAGTGACGCCATATCTTCAGCGCAAAAACCACCGCTGCAAGCTCCAAATCATGGACTGGATAGCGAGTCTTGTGCGGTTTCAACTGCCGCGAGGCATACGCAATGACTCGTCCATTCTGCATCAAAACACAGCCCAATCCATTTAGCGAAGCATCAGAACAAACAACGAAACCACATGAACCGGATGGCAGAGCCAACACAGGCGCAGTAGTCAACTTTTCCTTGATCAGTTGAAAAGCATTCTCGCACTGCTCAGTCCACACAAACCTCTTATCCTTCTGCGTCAGTTGAGTCATAGACTTGGCTATGCTGGAAAATCCTTCGATAAAACGACGGTAATAGCCAGCCAGAATCTCGGAAACATTCCTGGGACGCTCCAAGTTCAGAATGGCATCAACCTTACTGGGATCCACCGAAATCCCCTCGACTGAAATCACATGTCCCAAGAATACGACGCGATCCAACCAGAACTCGCACTTGGAAAACTTAGCATACAACTGTTGTTCTCTCAACCTCTGAAGGACAATTCCCAAGTGCTCCTTGTGCTCCCTCGGAGTCTTATAATAAATCAAGATGTCGTCAATGAAAACAATTACAAACTGGTCTATGAACTCTCTAAAAACCCGGTTCATCAGATCCATAAAGACTGCAGGCGCGTTGGTCAAACCAAATGGCATCACCAAAAACTCGAAATGTCCGTACCTTGTACAAAACGCAGTCTTTGCAACATCTTGGTCTCTCACTCTCAGCTGATGGTACCCTGATCGCAGATCAATCTTCGAGTACACCGCATAACCTTGCAACTGATCAAACAGGTCATCGATTCTCGGTAACGGGTACTTATTCTTAACAGTAGCTTTGTTCAGCTGGAGAAAATCAATGCACATCAGCATTGAGCCATCCTTCTTCTTCACAAACAAAATGGGCGCTCCCCACGGTGACATACTAGGTCGGATAAAACCTTTCTCCAACAAATCATCTAACTGCACCTTGAGCTCTCTCAACTCCGCAGGCGCCAGACGATACGGGGCACGAGAAATTGGAGCTATGCCAGGCACCAGCTCTATGCTGAAGTCTATCTCCCGCCTCGGAGGAAAACCAGGAATCTCCTCCAGAAATACGTCGGGAAAATGCCGCACCACAGGAACGTCGCTAAGCTGAACACGAGAAGAAGAAGACGCATCCAACGCGTAAATCAGGAAACCAGCATTTCCTAAGGATAACAAGTTGAACATCTCTATCGCTGAGACCAACGGGATCTTCGATCGAGAATCCTGGCCGTCGAAGTCCCACTTCTCGTCAGACATAGGCCTAAAGTGCACAATCCCATGGAAATAGTCCACGGAGGCCCTATACTTGAACAACACGTCCATCCCAACTATACAATCGAAGTCCCACAACATCAAACAGATAAAGCTCGCCACCAACACATGCTCATCAAAACGCAACACGCCATCCAACAAAACCTCCTGGGAGAACAAGCTCACACCGCCAGGGGTAAAAACAGAAACAGCATCGCGCAAGGGAATGGTACACAAAACATGCTAAAAAACAAACGAATCAGAAACAAAAAAATGCGATGCACAGGTGTCAAACAACACACGTGCAGGAAAATCGAAAACAAGGCAAGTACCTGCGATCACCCGACTCGGCGTCTCATCGGCCTGCTCCCTAGTGATGGCGTTAACCTGAGCATGCTGGGGTCCAGAGAAGAAAGGCTGAGATGACTGCCCAAAACGCGAAGGTCCAGGCTGCTGAAAAGGCCTGAACTGAGTCTCACAACCGGGGCTGTTGAAACTGAGGGGAACGACCCCTAGACTGACCTCCACGACCCTGAGGCTGGGCCGCGGTCTACTGTGATCCAGCTGACGGACACACTCTGGCAAAATGCCCGTACTGACCACAAAGGTTGCAGGAATCCTGCACACCAACACACTGCGTGGACGGATGCTTTCCATCGCAAAAACACAAAACTCAGCCCGAGAACCGCTGCTACTCGAGCTGCTTGAACCAGAAGAACCAGAACCCGACTTCTTCTTGAACTGCTGACCGCGGGGTCGAAACCTCTGACGGCCAGACTGATGTGCCACCTGTGGCTGCTGCTGCTGCTGTGGCTGATAGGCTGACTGGGAGGACTGTGAAGACTGTGCTCCCTGAATATCAGGACCACCACCCTGCACTGCCTGCTGCCTACGAGCACGACGACTACGCAAATCTTCCTCAATGTCGATGGCACTATCCACTGCCTCAGCATACGTCTTGGGCTTACTGGTAAGAACCATCTGATACAACTCTTCATTCAAGCCCTCGAGAAATCTAGTACGCTTGGCCCTCTCCCGACCAGAAACATGGGGAACGTACGCCAACAGAGAAGAAAACTTCCTAGCATACTCCCGAACAGTCATGGAACCCTGCTCCAGATGATCGAACTCCCGCTCCCGGGCGTTCACATAATACTCGGGCACATACTCCTGTCGGAAGGTCTCGAAGAAACTGTCCCAATAGATCCCAACACCGGTCTCGAACAAGGTACTCGAAGCGCCTCGCCACCAGCGCTCTGCAGCCTTCCTAAGAAAGAGGGTCGCAATACTCAGCCGAAGATCATCATCATACTGCACGCGATCGAAAAGACCAATAATATTCCTGAGCCACGAGTCTGCATCCTCGCTGGACTCGTCACCATTGAAGACTGGAGGGTTCATCATCTGAAACCGTGCTATAACAACATCCATCCGCTCCACCGGGGGAGGCAAGTCACCAAATTCCTCCTCCTCATCGCGCCTACTACTAGAACGACTAGGAGCGCTACGCCGATCCTCATTCTGTCCTGCCAATTCCTCAAACTTCGCAATACTCAGCCGAAGATCATCATCATACTGCACGCGATCGAAAAGACCAATAATATTCCTGAGCCACGAGTCTGCATCCTCGCTGGACTCGTCACCATTGAAGACTGGAGGGTTCATCATCTGAAACCGTGCTATAACAACATCCATCCGCTCCACCGGGGGAGGCAAGTCACCAAATTCCTCCTCCTCATCGCGCCTACTACTAGAACGACTAGGAGCGCTACGCCGATCCTCATTCTGTCCTGCCAATTCCTCAAACTGCCCCCTACCTCTACCACAACGTCTAGGCGGCATCTACGAAAACACTCAACAGGATCAGGCAAAACAGAACAGATACAGCATATAACACAGAAATAGGCAGCACGTAGTCACATAGTCAAGCACATGCAACACACGACACAGTGCCTAGACTCAAGTGTGATCAAAGAAATTGAGCTTATCCCAGCTTAAGCTCTGATACCAAAAATGTCAGGCCTCGTGCTCATAACAGAGTAAAATCATACAAACACACGCGGAAGCTATATAAAAGCGGTTAAAATTTTCTCTTTTGGCCTGACGGTTTAAAACAAAATAATTTAAAATAGTACGATACTCAAAATATATCCCAGTTCATAAAAACAACCAAACGTGGCTACCAGCCAACAATACACATTATTGTTGGCGCAGCGTCGGATCCGGATCCCGTTTCCCGGGGCGCAGCGGAAGTTTAAAAATTTTGCACCGGGAATGGTCAATACATAATAATGAAATCAATAAAACGTACATAGGATGTTTTAGAGCGTTACCTTGATGGTGTCTAGGCGCCTAGCTCCGACCAGATTCACAGGGAAACTGGCACTTCAACGGTTGGTGGCGGTAGTTCTCCGAATCCGGTCCACGATTGGAAACACGACTCCTTCGTCAGTATGCACTAGAAGAGCTGACGAATTTACCACGAACGGAATCTCCTTGTCGCGGTGGTCGGAACAAGTCCAACCACGAAGGCGGCGGCACACGGCGGCGGTGAGGCGGCGCGTGAGGGCGGCGGCTGAGAGGGAGAGTGGAGGTGAGGGGCGACGGCTAGTAGGGTTTAGGTGTGAGTTGTAGTGTCTAGCTATGCTGACCTAGGTCATGAATAAGTAGACGAACCAGCCCAATGGGCCTGGGGCGGGCCCAGGTCCATATAAACATTCGGTTCATTTCCATCACCGTGGCTTCATCATAATTCCGATAGCCGATCAGATCGGACCGATCAACTCAGTTTACAAACTGAATGTTATGATGCGGAAAAAATTTTTCAGACCACCTAGTCCAAAATTGGAGTTTAGCCCCTCCAAGTTTCAAGGATAGTCAACTAGCCCAAACTTTAGGAAAATTGCAATTTGACCCCTGTTGACTTTTAGGAAGTCGAACTCCCTAAATTCCTCCTCCTCTGATCAACACATTGAGCTCAATTTCCTTGCGGGAATCGTGAAACCAGTACTTGTGTGACCCTCAATGGTTCAGGGATACAGCTAGCCGTGGGCCCACAACAATTGCGACTCCGAAATCACAATTTCGGACTGAACCATCGGATCATGGTAAAGCGCCTATAAACATCGCCCCATGATCCCCTAGGTATCACTGATAGTGCCTGCAAGAATCAGTTGGTCATGGTTAGCGTACAGTACGGTCCTTTCAACACATATATCCCGATCATATCAACGACCATTGATAAATCGAGAGTCGCTAGATATCCAATAACTATGCATACATATCGGAGATCAAATAGTGACATCGCGTGTGTTACTAGGTAACCCATTTACCTAAAACACATCTAGTACTCTGACCAGAGATTTATCACACTATTATCTCCTCAGATAGCATAGGATATCCATGCACAAAGGCGAGAGGTGAATACTCGACAACGAAGCATCGACTCCTACATGCATCGGTACCTCACCCAATCCCGCCACCTAATGACCCCAACTGAGTCGGTAAACGGGTCAAAGTGAGGCACCTATCATGTAGAGTCTCAATGACGTTTCGAGTAGTGAGGACTAATCGGTACAACCAAGACCTCGGACTTATCCACTCGATAAATGGTAACCACTTGGAAAGTCCGAACGAGGGTAGTTCGATAGATCACCAGGTCACTATCCATCTGCATGCTCAGAATATCACAATGTACCCTACCAATGAAACATGGTACTTAACATCGCAGATGCCAGTCTCAAGCTCGGGCGGCCTTATCCTCATTTTGACGGCCCAATCGACTAGGAACGTGTTCAGAATACACAGTGACTATTAGATGTGTTTCATGATAGCCATCATATCCACTATCACATCTAACATACACTATGGTGAATTCTAGGTCTTTATCCAACACAATTGTTAACATTATAACATAATGAAAATAAATTATGCCATATAACAATACTAATTTCATAAATAAAGATTGTTATACAAAGAGTCAATAAAACCCACACGCCACAAGTTGGCTAGTTGGGCATCTACTCTAACAATCTTCCACTTGCCCTAAAGCCAACTACTCATCAGACGCAGTCCCATTGTTTCGCGATGTTTTTCAAACAACGGTCCTGGCAAGGGCTTCATAAGTGGATCAGCAATGTTGTCTGCAGAGCCGACTCTCTCGACTGCTATGTCACCTCTAGCCACAATATCCCGGATTATGTGGTATTTCCTCAGTATATGTTTGGATCTTTGGTGAGACCTAGGCTCCTTTGCTTGCACAACAGCACCCGTGTTGTCGCAGTACACAGGGACTGGACCAACTCCATCAGGGATTACGCCCAACTCTTGGACGAAATTCCTTATCCAAACCGCCTCTTTAGAAGCAGCCGATGTTGTGATGTACTCAGCCTCAGTGGTTGAATCCGCGATGGTGTCTTGCTTGGAACTCTTCCAAGAGACAGCACCACCATTGAGCATAAATACAAATCCAGAGGTTGACTTCAAATCATCCACGTCACATTGGAAGCTAGAATCTGTGTAGCCTTCCAATTTCAGTTCACCACCCCCATAGACCATGAACATATTCTTAGTCCTTCGTAAGTACATAAGAATATCTTTCACGGCCTTCCAATGCATTTGGCCGGGGTTGGCTTGGTAACGGCTCATGACACTCAGAGCATATGCGACATCCAGTCTAGTTGAGATCATGCCATATATAATACTACCTATTGCCGAGGCATATGGCACATGTGTCATACTCTCTATCTCCTCATCAGTCTTTGGACACATAGAATTAGATAGAGTGACTCCGTGGCACATAGGTATGTGTCCTCTCTTGGACTCTTCCATAGAGAACCGCTTAAGTATGGTATCGATGTAGGTAGCTTGGGTGAGTCCGAGCATCCTTTTCGATGTATCTCGATAGATCTGTATTCCAAGAATATAGGATGCTTCACCCATGTCCTTCATCGAGAATCTACTAGACAACCATAATTTAGTTGACTGCAACATTCCTACATCATTCCCAATGAGTAGAATGTCATCAACATAAAGTACAAGGAATGTTACAGCATTCTTAACTACCTTCTTATATACACATGGCTCCTCGGGATTCTTGATGAAACCAAATTCCTTAATTGTTTCATCGAATCTCAGGTTCCAACTTCTCGATTCTTGTTTGAGACCGTAGATCGATCTCTGAAGTTTGCATACTTTATGCTCACTTCCTACATATGTGAAGCCCTCAGGCTGCATCATATAGATCTCTTCCATAATGTTTCCATTAAGAAACGCAGTTTTCACATCCATTTGCCATATCTCATAGTCGTATCATGCGGCTATGGCTAGTAGGATTCTAATTGAATTGAACATTGCGACTGGTGAAAAGGTTTCATCATAGTCAACACCTTGCCTTTGAGTGTAACCTTTCGCGACCAGTCGTGCCTTGTAGGTCATTACCTTACCATCAGGGCCAAGTTTTTTCTTGTATATCCATTTACACCCAATAGGAACTATTTCTTCGGGAGGATTAACAAGAGTCCAAACTTGGTTTGAATGCATTGAGTCAATCTCAGACTGCATTGCTTCAATCCAAAAATTAGAATCAGCATAGGAAATTGCATCCTTGAAAGTTCTTGGATCACATCCAATAACTTGATCACTTTTATCATCTTCAAGGAGGAAACCATATCTATCAGGAGCCCTAGGAATCCTTTCAGATCTCCTAGGTGCGACCATTTCTGGTATTGGTTCTTTAGGTGCGGGATTTTCACTTGGTACTTCAGATGGTTCTCGAACTTCTTCGAGTTCTACAATCTTGCCTTTTCTATCAAGTAGAAACTCCTTTCCAGAAATGTGGCATTTCTAGAAAAAACACTTTTGTTTCATTGGGATAGTAGAAGTAGTATCCAATAGAATTCTTTGGATACCCAATGAAGTAACATAATATGGATCTATTATCCAGCTTATCTCCCACTGTCTGCTTCACGTAAGCAGGAAATCCCTAAATCCTCAAGTATGAGTATTTGGGCGGCTTGCCCATCCATATCTCATATGTAGTCTTATCCACCGCCTTGGTGTGGACATTGTTCAACAACATTACCGCCGTTTCGAGCGCATAGCCCCAAAACGAGGTAGGAAGCTCAGTGAAACTCATCATGGATCGAACCATGTCCATCAAGGTTCGATTACGACGCTCCGCTACACCATTGAGTTGTGGTGTGGCCGGAGGGGTCCACTGTGAGAGAATCTCATTCTCTTTAAGATAGTCTTGAAATTCAGCACTCAAGTATTCTCCACCTCGATCGGATCGAAGTGCTTTAATACTTTTCCCTAACTGATTTTCTACTTCAGCCTTGAATTCTTTGAACTTTTCAAAGGATTAAGACTTGTGCTTCATTAAGTACAAGTACCCATATCTAGAGTGATCATCGGTAAAGGTGATGAAGTATGTGTGACTGTACTTAGTACCAATGCTAAGTGGGCCACAAACATCAGTGTGGATCAAATTCAATAGGCCTTGAGCACGTTCAGGCTTGCCCGTGAAGGGTTGTTTGGTCATTTTTCCTTTGAGACAAGACTCACAAGTCGGTAGGGAATTAATATCTGACATATCAAACATGTCACTCATAACCAACTTGTTCATCCTACATAAGGAAATATGACCTAGCCTAGCGTGCCAAAGTTGTGCTGGGTTCAAGCTATCGTTTTTCCTTTTAATAGTTGTTGTATGTGTTTCCAAATCGCGAGTTGGAACTTCTTTTAATTTTAAGGTGTATAGATCGTTTTCGCGTTCCCCAATTCCAATCAAACATTCATTCTTGTATATGTTGCAAATCGAATTAGCAAAATGACAAGAATATACATCACTATCAAGCATAGAAATAGAAATAATGTTCTTTATTAACTCGGGAACAAACAAAACGTTTCTCAATAACAACTTAAAATTCGAAGACAGAAAAAAGTGAACATCTCCTATAGCTACTGCAGCAACCCTTGCTCCATTGCCCAACCTCAAGTGGGTCTCACCCTCTCTAAGACGTCGGCTTCTTGTCATTACCTGCAAATCATTGCAGATATGAGATCCACATCCGGTATCAAGTACCCAAGAATTCGAATTAAGAGACATATTTATTTCAATATAGAACATACCTTTTGCAGTTCGCAACTGCTCGAGGTACTCCTTGCAGTTCCTCCTCCAATTCCCAGGCTTGTGGCAATGGTGGCAAATATCCTCAGATTTTTTTGGCTTGGAAGCCTTTGCCTTGGGCTTCTTGGCGGGCTTTCCTCCTTCGCAGGGGCAGAACGCTTCATACCCTTGCGTTTGGGCCCCTTCTTCGCTGAGGAAGAAGGGCCCAAAAGGAGGACGGGCTTGTCCTTCTTTATGGTCCCCTCGAACACTACAATCATGTTCACCACCTCTTCAAGGGTGGCCTCCAGCTTGTTAATGTTAAACTTGACCACAAAGGAGTCGAATGCAGCAGGGAGTGAGAGGAGAAGCAGATCCACAGACAGCTCATGTGGAAGCGTGATATCGAGGCCCACCAGTTTTTCAATGAGCCCAATCATACGAACTCCATGCTCGCGGACCGAAGTCCCATCGTGCATGCGGCTCGTCATGAGCTCCTTGACAGTGGTGAACCTCTCAGTCCGAGAGTTCTCCCCATGCAACTCCTTGAGATGAAGGTGTACGCCAGCAGCATACTCCGTCTTCTCAAAGCGCCGCTGCATTTCGTTTGACATCGATGCTATCACATAGCACCGTGCCTTAAGCTCATCGTCCCACCATTTGTCCAGCTTTTCCAGCTCCTCAGGACTGGCATCGGCATGGGCTTCCTTCGGAGGGGTCTTCTATAGCGTGTAGAGAAATTTCTCCGAAGGCAAGACAATCTTGAGGTTTCGAAGCCAATCTTGGTAGTTCAGACCAGTGAACTTGTTGCTATCCAGTAAAGCAGCAAGTGGATTTTTTATTGAAGACGTTGTAAAAGCAGTTTATACTGAAAGGCAAAGCAGACATGTATTACAGACTATTTATGAAAAACGCTAAGACATAAAACAAGGTCATTTAGTTTTATGAATTACCCTCCCACTATTTTAACGATTTCAACACCCTCTAATGAAATCGAGAAAGCAAGTTTCCTTAGTGGGTACGAAGAGTCCAATCAATAAATCATGGTCCCGAATAATATCAGCCAACCATGACCCTCAAAAGGTAGAGCCCAATTGCACCAGGTGCAACCTCTATGTATTTACCTCACGTCCAGTAAGGGCCCAATAATATGACGCCGATTACTATCACGTGTCAAGATGACCCATCAATGTTGAGTTGTGAAGGACGGCCCCCTTAACGTCCCCAATAATATGAGTCAACGTTAAAGGGAGTTCCAACCAACTCACAGCGAGTGTCAATGACGTGTACAGCTTTCCGGCATACATAACCCCCTCAATAATATGAGTCGGGCCATGTATACGGGCAACATCGACGTACACTCATTGTTGATGGAAGGTAGGAAAATTTAAACAAATTTAAATTCCCTTAGCTTCATGATCTTATCGAATATAACCATGAAACTTTTAATCTTGATATTAATTTTAAATCATATTTAAAATGAGGGATTTTAATTTTGAAATTTGGTCTCATTAATTTTAAATCA